>OX451738.1:953231680-953388002 GCA_948472305.1 Vicia faba | reverse complement strand
CGAACTAGGCCTGACAGAACCATATAATTTTTCCCTGTAGTGCAGATTTATTCCGACTTCAGGAACAAGATGCCTTATCTGATGCTCTATGGTTTACTAGATGATTCTGATATGTATGTTTATCTGATATGTTCATGGACCTTCTGTACGCCAAAGCATGTTTATGATGAAGTGAATTATATGATGTTTATACTATTTTGGTTTGACTTCTGGATATGTTTGGTTCTGTTGTGGCTTCGTGCCGAATATTCTACATATTCTACTGCTGTGGCCTTGCCATGATTTCTGTGCCTGTACGTGATGGGAATGATCTCGTGTATAC
Organism: Vicia faba; assembly: GCA_948472305.1. Lineage (NCBI taxonomy): Eukaryota > Viridiplantae > Streptophyta > Magnoliopsida > Fabales > Fabaceae > Vicia > Vicia faba. The sequence continues at coordinate 953,387,680 of OX451738.1, read as the reverse complement.
TCATCATATTACCGAGCGATTCTGGACATGAAATGGGAATGATTCTGTGTATACTTATTGTGCATGACGTACTGTCTGTGCATCTTGTTGTCTTTTGTTAGAACATAGTTTGATTCTAGAACCCTCAGTTAGAGTTTTGATGATAACAAAATACAAGATTAAATGAATTATGAGATTTATATAAGACATATGTGCTACTCAAAATTATGATGTGTATTCGCAGGAAACTCTGATGGAATCAGCATCAAAATATCAATATCAACATCAGCATCAGAAGATATGTCAGCACCAGGAGATCAAAACATGTGCTTATGCTGAAGTCTGATGAACAGAATCTGCACTTAACATACTCTGACTCTGATCAAGATCCTAATCATATCATCAGCATTCAGAAGCGCCAGAATAAGATAAAGCCAAGAACACTCTGATTTTCATTAAGCAGAACATTCTGAAGTGTCAACGTTACTGCATTTAAGGCAGATTAATTACCAACGGCTTTATTCCAAGACAAAGATCTTCTCAAAAAGGAAAGAACATTATGAGCATTGAAATGGAATTATGGACAACAACGTATCTATTCCTAGGCTATATAAACAAATCAGTGAGAAAAGAAATGGCTAATACTCTATAATAATCCTTACAGACGCACATACGCATAAGCTAATCATCTTCGTTCTCACTCATCCAGTTTGCTAAAGTTCTCAAGCGCTTACTCTATAGCTCTAGCAATCTAGTTTCATATAAGCTTCATTTTGTGTATTATCACAGTTGTGATAAATAGTTTTTCTTAGAAAACATCAAACACATTTGTTCATTTATCTGTAAGAAAATTACCTTGAGATAAACCGGTCTGTGGTTAGACTCAAGAAGGCTTTGACAGTTGTTAAAGCAGTTATTGTATTCAGTTGAATATAGTGGATTAAGACCTCGTTGGAGGGAGGCGAAATCACCTTGACGGGTGGACTGGAGTAGTTTGAGATCAAACGAACCAGGATAAAAATAACGTGTTGTCTGCATTTAATTTCAAGTTTTAACAATTTAACCCCCCCTTCTTGTGTTTTTCACTTCTTCAATTGGCATTAGAGCGCCGGGTTCTGGGGTTATAACACTTAACCGTGTCAGTACAAGATCCAGCATTAGAAAAACACAATAGCAAGACCACATCAAAACATCAGTAATGACAATAATGAAGAAAGAGACAGATTCAGTGGCAAACCTTCAGTCTTTGATGGAGAGAACTTTGATTACTGGAAAGACAAAATTGAAAGCTTCTTTCTGGCCCACGATGCTGATCTGTGGGATATGGTGACTGATGGATACACGCACCCAGTGGATGCAAGTGGTCATAAGATTGACAGGAAAGCAATGTCTGATCAACAAAAGCGTGATTTCAGAAATCATCACAAAGCAAGAACAATTCTTCTCAGCGTCATCTCTTACTCTGAATATGAAAAGATATTAAACAGAGACACTACGAAGAATATGTTTGACTCTCTGAGAATGACGCATGAAGGCAACATTCAAGTTAAAGAAACTAAAGCTCTTGCGCTCATTCAGAAGTATGAGGCATTCAAGATGGAAGAAAGTGAATCAATTGAAACAATATTCTCAAGATTTCAAATTCTGGTTGCTGGTCTCAAAGTTCTGGACAAAGGGTATTCTACTGCTGATCATGTTAAGAAGATCATCAGAAGCTTGCCAAAATAGTGGAGGCCAATGGTCACAGCGCTGAACCTAGCTAAGGATCTCAATACAATCTCTCTGGAGGAACTTGTCAGCTCCCTTAGAAGTCACGAGATAGAGCTAGAAGCTGATGAACCTCAAAAGCAAGGTAATCCATTAGCTTTAAAATCTAACAGAAAATCTGACTCCAAGGTTTTGCAGGCTGTTGAAGAAACCTTTGATGGGTCCTCATTAGAAGAAGATGAACTGTCTCTCCTCTCCAGAAGGGTAAACCAACTGTGGAAGCAGAGGCAAAGAAAGTTCAGGAATCCCAAAAGATCAGAGAATCAAAATGAATCCTCCTCCAGATACAGAAGGTCAGAACCCTCCTCTGGATACAAAAGATCTGAAGGCTCTTCAGGAAGCAGGAAGCCAAACAACAAAGACATCATCTGCTATGAATGTAACGAGCAAGGACACTACAAGAGTGATTGCCCAAAGCTTCAGAGGGAAAAGCCCAAAAAGAAGTTTGGCAAGGAAAAGAAGAAAAGTCTCATGGCTACATGGGATGACTCTGACACATCTGAAGCTGACTCAAAATCAGATTATGAGAGAGCAAACATAGCTCTCATGGCTAACATAACATAAGACAGTGAAGCTTCTGAATCAGACTCAGAATCAGACACATAAGAGGTATTTCCTGACTTTGCTATTAATTTTACTAAGGCTGAACTAGTTGAAAGCCTTAATGAGATTCTGGAAAGATATCAGCAGATCAGAGTCAAATTCAGAAACCTGAAAAGGGATCTTGCTTCTGACTCTGATAAAATTGAGAGTCTCAAATTGGAAAATTCTGAGTTGAAAGATAAAGTTTTAAAATTAGAAAATCTATTACAAAACTCTCAGAAGGAAACAATTCTTGAAACTCCTAGTAGTGCTGATGAGATCATCAAGGAGTATGATCACATCTTTCAAAAGTTTCTAGCTAAAAGCATAGATAGAAGCAAAATGGCTTCAATGATCTATGGAGTTAGCAGAAATGGCAGAAAAGGAATATGATACCAAGGTAAGGTACCTACACCAAAGAATGCCATGGATTTAGTGATAAAACATACTTCTCTTGATTCTCACTTTGTATATGGGCACACACACGATATCAAATATACTAGTAGTAATTATTCTGTCAAACCAAAATTCAACCAGAGTTTTGGTAAAACTAACAAAACAGGACCCAAGAAAATATGGGTACCTAAGGATAAAATAATACATGTTGCAGATATCTTTAGCAGCAAAGCAGAAACATCAGTCATGGTACCTGGACTCTGGCTGCTCACGACACATGACGGGAAGAAGGCATATGTTCCAAAGCCTGGAGGCCACGTAGGCTTTGGAGGCAATCAAAGGGGAAAGATCATTGGCTCTGGAACAGTAGGTAACTGAAATCTTCCCTCTATAAGTAATGTTCTATTAGTAGATGGATTAATGCATAATCTGTTATCCATAAGCCAATTAAGTGATAACGGTTATGATATAATCTTTAATCAAAATTCATGTAAAGCTGTTGGTCAGAAAGATGGGACTATCTTGTTTAATGGAAAGAGGAGAAACAACATTTATAAAATAAAACTTTCTGAACTGAAAAGTTAGAATGTAAAGTGTCTTCTGTCTGTTAACAACGAGCAATGGATCTGGCACAGAAGATTGGGACATGCTAGTATGAGAAGAATATCTCAGATTAACAAACTCAATCTGGTCAGAGGACTTCCTAACCTGAAGTTCAATTCAGATGCTCTGTGTGAAGCATGTCAGAAAGGCAAGTTTGCAAAACTAGCTTTCAAATCTAAAAACGTTGTTTCCACCTCTAAGCCATTAGAACTTCTGCACATTGACTTATTTGGACCAGTCAAAACTGCTTCAGTCAGTGGTAAGAAGTATGGGTTAGTAATCATAGATGACTATAGCAGATGGACATGGGTAAAGTTCTTAAGACACAAGGACGAGTCACACTCTGTGTTTGTCACCTTCTGCAACCAAGTTCAGAATGAAAAAGATCTTAGAAATGTCAAAGTCAGAAGTGATCATGGTGGAGAGTTTGAAAACAAAGATTTTGAATCATTTTTTAATGACAAAGGCATTCTGCATGATTTCTCTTGTCCTAGAACTCCCCAGCAAAATGGAGTTGTAGAACGAAAGAACAGAACATTGCAAGAAATGGCCAGAACCATGATCAACGAGACTAACGTTGCTAAGATCTTCTGGGCAGAGGCAATAAACACAGCATGCTACATTCAGAATAGAATCTCCATAAGACCTATTCTGAAAAAGACTCCATATGAATTGTGGAAGAACAGAAATCCCAACATTTCATATTTTCATCCATTTGGATGTACTTGTTTTATTTTGAATACTAAAAAATATTTGAACAAGTTTGACTCTAAAGAACAGAAGTGTATTAAGTTAGGATACTCTGAACGCTCAAGAGGGTAGAAAGTATATAATACAGAAACACTAATTATGGAAGAATCAGTCAGTGTTAGTTTTGATGATAAGCTTGACTCTCAAAATTCAAAGCAGAATGAATTACTTGTAGGTATGGAAGTTGAATTCACAGGTACTGAAGACAAGTCATCAGAAGCTCTTAACAGAGACACTCCCTCAACATCAGAAAGAGGCACTGCAAGCAATCCAGCATCTTCTGTTGATCAACCTCAGAAAAGACCATCCAGAAGCAGCATGGATCACCCAGAAGAAACAATCTTAGGAAGAAAGGAAGATCCAATCAGAACAAGAGCCAGCTTCAGAAACTCTGAAGAATCCCTCATGGGACTTGTTTCTCTTATTGAACCATCTTCAATTGATGAAGAACTTCTGGACAATGACTGGATTCTACTAATGCAAGAGGAGCTGAATCAATTCACAAGGAATAACATATGGGATCTAGTTCCTAAACCAAAAGGATTCAACGTCATTGGAACAAAATGGGTGTTCAGAAACAAACTGAATGAATAAGGTGAAGTCATCAGAAACAAGGCACGATTGGTAGCACAAGGTTATAGTCAGCAAGAGGGGATAGACTATACAGAAACCTTTGCTCCAGTCGCCAGGTTAGAATCTATCAGACTTTTAATTTCTTTTGCTGTTAATAAAGGCATCACTCTGTATCAGATGGATGTTAAGAGTGCATTCTTAAATGGCTATATAGAAGAAGAGGTATATGTGCACCAACCCCATGGTTTTGAAAGTTCAAAAAATCCAGAATATGTTTTCAAACTAAAGAAGTCACTGTATGGTCTGAAACAAGCTCCCAGAGCTTGGTATGAAAGACTAAGTAACTTCCTGTTAGAAAGGGAATTCATCAGAGGGAAGGTGGACACAACCTTATTCTGTAAGACAGTTAAGAATGACATTTTAGTATGTTAGATTTATGTTGATGATATCATTTTTGGATCTACTAAACCTTCTCTGGGAAGAAAGTTTGCTAAGTGTATGCAGGCAGAATTTGAGATGAGCCTAATGGGGGAATTGAAATTCTTTCTGGGCATTCAGATCAATCAAACCCCAGAAGGAACTTACATTCATCAGAGCAAATATGTTAGAGAACTTCTGAAGAAATTTGATCTCTCGGAATGTAAGCCATCAAAGATTCCAATGCATTCCACGTGCATTCTTGAAAGAGAAGAGGTAACCAAAAAGGTAGAACAGAAGGTCTACAGAGGTATGATCGGTTCTCTTCTTTATCTGACAGCCTCAAGGCCTGATATTTTATTCAGTGTATGAATTTGTGCAAGATTCCAATCAGATCCTAGAGAATCTCACTTAACAGCAGTTAAGCGAATTTTTAAGTATCTGAAAGGTACTACTAATATGGGTTTGTTTTATAGAAAATCTAGTGATTACAGCTTAGTAGGTTACTGTGATGCTGACTTTGCTAGAGACAGAGTAGAACGTAAAAGCACTTCTGGAAGTTGCCAGTTTCTGGGAGAAAATTTGATCTCATGGTCCAGCAAAAGACAATCCACAATTGTTCTATCAACAGCAGAAGCTGAATACATAGCAGCAGCTGGATGCAGCACATAAATGCTCTAGATGAAAAGTCAACTTGAGGACTTCCAGATTTTTGAGAGTAACATTCCTATACTCTGACAATACTTCTGCTATTTTCTTAAGTAAAAATCCAATTTTGCATTCTAGGGCTAAGCATATAGAAATAAAACATCATTTTATTAGGGACTATATTCAGAAATGAATCTTAAACTTAAAATTTATTGACACAGACCATCAATGGGCTGATATCTTTACAAAACCACTTTCTGAAGATAGGTTCAACTTCATTCTGAAACATTTCAGCATGAAGGTCTGTCCAGAATAAAACTGTTTTAATTTTATATATTAACCTTCAGAACTATGTTTATTTCTCTGTGAACTTCTGATCAATCCTCTTTCAGAATTTTAGAAATGCAGATTGTATCAGAATCTATCCATGAAGATCTGAGCGCTTCAGTTCAAGGATAGATGTGCTATTCACTCAAGCAAACAAGTTTCATCCAGTCATCAGCTGTTTCCTGAGGCTGAACACGCGTTCATGCTTCTGAAAAGGCAAAACGCTGATTGGTTGCATTGAGACACATGTCATGGGTAACCGTTTAAGTATCTTTCTGAAATCCCCTAAAATCAGCTAACATTAAATGCTATTAATCATGATTTATTTATCTCTCTTAAGCGTTTATGTTTTCAAAAACTTTTTCGAAATCTATTTAAACACTTCACACCATTCACACACTTTTACCCTTACTTTCGTTTTCAATCATATTTCTGATTTCTGTGTTGGTGTTCTTCCTTCTCAAGAAAACCCTTTCAATTTCTTTCTCAAAAACTCGTGTGAACATGGCGTCTTCCAGCAATCTCTCTTCAGGTTCCAAGAAAGATGCATCATCTAAGCAATATGAGGTTCCTCTCAGAACACTTCTCACTCCAGTCAAGAACCTTGAAGTTCTGTCAGAGATCATAGTGGATTTCAACAGTCTCAAGGAAAATGGTTTTGATTTATCAGAAGAGATTCAAGCTCAAGGATGGGAGAAATATTTCGACAGGCTGGTGGGTCCAACTTTTCCTATTCTAGTAAAGGAATTCTGGATTCACGCCTCTTCCTCAAATCACCAAGTCACTTCTTACATCATGGGGAAGAAGATTGTGATTACTGAAGACCTGATTGCAAGACTGATTGGCTACAATGGTGGTGGTATTCGCTGTATTGATATGGCAGAGAGGTGTTCAAATGTTGCTGTTATAGCAAGGGAAATTTTCACACTGGGGCTTCCCTCCAGCAAGATAAGGGATTTGAAAGATAATCATAGAATTTGGGCAAAGATTATTCTGGGCTATTTCAACCACAGGAAGCCTACCAGCTCTCCTGATTACATAAACATAGATCAGCAGTTTCTGATCTATTTTATTTCTCAGAGGGTAAAGATTAATCTATCTCATCTTCTGTTCAACCATCTGAGAACAAGCGTCAAGGAGACAAGAGAAGATGAACGCACTAAAAGGGATTGGATACCCTTGGGGAGATTGATATCAGATATTCTGACTGAAAATAGGCTGATTGAACATTTGACAGAGGCACAAGAGATCAGCACCCTGGAACCTTCTGTTGGCAAGCAGCTGAATGCCAAGAATCTAAAGAAGATGAAGCTGATAGAGAATATTAAGAAGGAGCCCATCATCACTCCTTTTGCTGAAATCTCCAGCAGAAGAGTCCCTCTGGACGACTTCCCTATGTTCTCAGAGATTGACTCTAAGCCTCAAATCATTCTGAGATATTTGGATGCGTGTAAAGTTGATGGTACAACACCCAGTCTAAATATTCAAGATCTTCAGCAGAAGGCATCAGAGATTGTTCTAAAGAAGACAAAGAAGAGAAAAGCTGCTCCAGAAGGATCATCTCAACAGACTCCAAAGAAAAGAGGTAATCATGTTTCTGTATCTGTTTTAGATTCAACTGTTGTTTCCACATCTATTCCTACTCCCATTCCAACACAAGCTGATATCCCAACACCACAAACCTTTGAAGATTTTGACATTGACTTTGACCCTTTTGAGTCATAAACCCTCAGAAGATCCCGCTCCAAACCACAAACTCCAAACACTGCAACCATACCAGAACCAGAACTTGCTCAAGTTCTTTCTGATATTGACCAACACTCTTCCGCTCCCCAAACAGACAATCCAAATCCACAACCAGAAATTCCCATTTCTCCACAACCTGACATCCCACTCTCACCAATACCAGAAACTCCACTCTCTCCCATACCAGAACCAAAAATCCCACAACCTTCCTCTCCTCAACCAGAAAGTAATCCACCCACTCCTCAACATACACAATCTCCACAACCTGAGACTCAAAACTCTGAGGCTCAAACCTCTGAATCACCTGAACCACAACCTTTGGCCATTCAATTGCCCTGTGGTACCACTGTTAATATGTCTCAACTTCCCTCTTCACCAGAAACAACTCCACCAAATACCCCATCAAGTCCAATCGTAATTTTTGACTCTCCCACTCCCTCACCTAAGAAAAATACAGAAAGCCATAACAAGACAGTCATTGATCTAACAGTCTTTGAACGCCTTGCTGCAATAAACCAGAAAACTGCCATCCCTAAACCAAAACAACCAGATGTTGGTTCCAACATTTTGAACTTTGAAACAGATATGCAGAAGTGGATCACTTCTTTGAAACAAGCAAGTCTGGAAGTGGTTGATCCTGCTGTATCAGACCTCCTTTGGACACAATTCAGAAGATGGGTTTGCGCTGAAACCTTCAAGTTACAAGACCAGAGCTATGGACACGCTCAACAGAACTTCATCAATCTGCTGAAGGAAATGGAAGGTCCAGTTCTGAGCAAGCTGCTGAAGGAAGAAGTTCTCCATCTGGACATTGAGCCTTGGTCTGAAAAGCGTCCAGCATCTAAAGTTCAACCTGCAGAAGAATAGATACTTCAAGCTGAAGACGTGGGTCAAGCAGAAGAAACTACAGAAAGCTCTAAGAAGCAGCCTGTATCTGAAGATCCTCAAGCTTCTTCTCTTGACAGGAAGGCTTTGGAGGATTTGAAGAGATCAGATATGCTGATGAATGAGAGGATGGACAAGCAGGATATCAAGATTGACTCTATAGCAAACATGGTATCTAAGCAACAGGAAACCAGCGAGCAAATCAAGAGCGTGTTGGAAGCTCTGTTTACACGACTTCCTCCTTCTTCTTAGAAATTTTCTTGTGTTTTCCTTGTTTTCTTTACATGTTTGTCTGTAATATTTTTACTTGTTCTAAACTATCATTGCTTCTGTTTCAATACAAATGTGTTTTTACTCTGATCATTTTAACTCTGATTATTCGCGCTTTTTGATAATTGACAAAAAGGGGGAGAAAGAATGATATTTTTCAATAACGGATTACTGAGACATAAGTCTCAAACATTCTAACACCCTTATATATTTGCTGTTCTGAATAGCTTACAGGTACAAGAATCTGATGAACTCTGATAAAGTAAAATTCTGATGCTCCAAGAAAGTTCAGTAAAGTTCTGATGCTTAAGTTCTCAAGGAATCAAAGAGAAATAATCAACTCAGGGGGAGTTCTTCTCATCATTACTCTGATACTTTTTATTCCATACCCTATTAGCTCTGATACTTTTTACTCATTATCTTATTATCTCTGATACCGTTTCCTCTTTATCCTTAAACTCTGATACTTTCATCATTTTATTTTAATTGAAAAAATCTGGTTTTTGTCATCATAAAAAAGGGGGAGATTGTTAGAACATAGTTTGATTCTACAACCCTCAGTTAGAGTTTTTATGATAACAAAATACAAGATTAAATGAATTATGAGATTTATATAAGACATATGTGCTACTCAAAATTATGTTGTGTATTCGCAGGAAACTCTGATGGAATCAGCATCATAATATCAATATCAACATCAGCATCAAAAGATATGTCAGCACCAGAAGATCAAAACATGTGCTTACGCTAAAGCCTGATGAACAGAATCTGCGCTTAACATACTCTGACTCTGATCAAGATCCTAATCATATCATCAGCATTCAGAAGCGCCAGAATAAGCTAAAGCCAAGAACACTCTAATTTTCATTAAGCAGAACATTCTGAAGTGTCAACGTTACTGCATTCAAGGCAGATTAATTACCAACGGCTTTATTCCCAGACAAAGATCTTCTCAAAAAGGAAAGAACATTATGAATATTGAAATGGAATTATGGACAGCAACGTATCTATTCCTAGGCTATATAAACAAATCAGTGAGAAAAGAAATGGCTAATACTCTATAATAATCCTTACACACGCACATACGCATAAGCTAATCATCTTCGTTCTCACTCATCCAGTTTGCTAAAGTTCTCAAGCGCTTACTCTATAGCTCTAGCAATCTAGTTTCATATAAGCTTCATTTTGTGTATTATCACAGTTGTGATAAATAGTTTTTCTTAGAAAACATCAAACACATTTGTTCATTTATCTGTAAGAAAATTACCTTGAGATAAACCGGTCTGTGGTTAGACTCAAGAAGGCTTTGACAGTTGTTAAAGTAGTTATTGTATTCAATTGAATATAGTGGATTAAGACCTCGTTGGAGAGAGGCGAAATCACCTTGACGGGTGGACTGGAGTAGTTTGAGATCAAACGAACCAGGATAAAAATAATGTGTTGTCTGCATTTGATTTCAAGTTTTAACAATTAAACCCCCCCTTCTTGTGCTTTTCACTCCTTCATCTTTCTCCCATGAGAATGATCAAGTGTATACTCATTGGTGGGAATGAACGACCGAGCATTATCACTACTCTCAATGGGAATGATCCGGTGTATACTAATTGATTGATGTAGAATGTGCTGGTATCATAATAGTAATGATCTGGTGTATACTCATTGCGTATCGGGGGGAAATGCTCGTGCCCAATGGGAATGATCTGGTGTATACTCATCGTGTCACTATTAGAAGGATCTCCGTAGGCGGTAAAACATCGGCAATGTTGGTTCAGTGGGATCGTGATGTCTTGTAGACCTTATGTCGGATGTGGTTTAACGCATACTTGATGGGAATTATCTGGTGTATACTCATCATGTATGTTATGATAATGTATTTTCCGCCTCCACGTGGAAATAATCTGGTGTATACTCCATGGATAGGAAGGAACAACTGGGCATAATCACCGCTCTAAATAGGAATGATCTAGTGTATACTTATTGATCGGTTAAATAAATGAGGATACCGATGGGAATGGTGTGATGTATGCTCATCGTGTATCGAGGAAATGCTAGTATTCGATGGGAATGATCTGGTGTATACTTATCGTGACATGGGGGAAAACATTTCTCTAGTAGGCAATCACCAGACGTTGATTGTGATGAGGTTATGATGCCATATAGGTAATATCCTTAGGCCCTCATCAATGGGATGGAACAACCATGGTAATCAGTTATATTTATAAGTACATACTAGTTGTTATATTTTGTTGGTTGTGTGTCTAATGTTATTTTGTTGGTTAGTCAAGGGACTTCCAATGATGGTATTAACTCTTTTGTGTATGTTTGCACCCAGCCGTGAGGAAACCCCCGGGTTCTCGGAGAATCCATTTATTTGTATGTACGGTGTAAAACTGAGTAAACCCATAAAATAGGGAGACTCACTGAGATTTAGTAATCTCACCCCAATCTTCTTCTTATTTTTCACCCATAGGTTTTAGTAGACGAATTGCTAGATGGTCAGTTTGGAAGACTGCAAACGAACAAATGGCAGGAAGACCTTTGAAGATGCTATCTTTCTGCTGTACAATTATTGAAGACAAGCTTATTGTATACATTTTGATATTGTATTGTATTCGGTTTTAGTTTCTTGTCTTTTCCAGTTATATGTATGTTTCGTTGTACCATTTTTAGCATTCATGCATATTATTCTAGACATATATGTACGAGGTATTACAGTGGTATCAGAGCGGGTTGATTCTTGTCCCTGCCATGAAACATCACTAGAAATTCTATTCTCCCTCACATGTGTGTGTTACTAGCCTGATTTAAACCACCATAGTATTTAGCCGTTGAGCCTGATCACCTTACCGACTGCATATGCGATGGATAGAATCATCGTGGAGCCACCACGAGGATGCATCAGATCTGAAGGGACTTGAAATGGTTTGGTTGAAGACTGTTAAGTTGGGAGAGTATTGGGATTATTGAGTATGAATGGAACGTTCAACACGAAATAATTGATAACTCGATTTTTGTAGTGAGATTTAAGACAATTGGGAATTCCGAAGATTTATATTGTATGAAGTGAAACTTTCTCTGGATCCAGGTAGCAGTTGAGGAAATTCACGAGGCACTTGAGTAAGATTATGATAAGGGAATTCTGAGATTGACTGGAGTTTGAAGCTATTAGAAATTCACTTCTCAATCCTAGTGTCAGTGGCGGATATGACTTGAGAACTTATCAGACAAAAGACCTTTCAGAGTTTGAACAGAGGGGTCATGCCTTTTTGGCCCGAGTAGTAATTATATGGACAAGTCGCTGCACTCTGACTCATTTTGGTATGCTATAAGTTATGTTTGGATTACCTTGTAAAGGATTGATAGAAGGACTAGAAGTGGTCATCTCTAATTAGGCAGATATTGGATACCCGATAAGAGGAGGAACCCTTGTATCTTCATTCTTTCTAATCTGCGACTAAGCCCTAGAACTGCACTAGGCGGCATCTGCGTGAGATATGGAAACCTAAGTATTTGCTAGCTATGATTCATCTAACCCCGAGTAAGGCCATATAACTACGCTTTGTGTTAGGTAATTAGATGAATGGAAACTAGTGTCTATCTGGAACCTCAGTGGGATGACTGCAGTTGTATTGGTTGTTTGGAACTCAAGGTGGGATTCTTATTTGGAACTCATGAAACGCGGATCTAAATTCTAATGAGATATGTGTAGTAAGGACCCACATATCACTCTTGATAATGGAGAACTATACAGACATGCAATAGTGATATGGATCAAGTTCTGATACTACACCAATGAGGACCCTGAGTGGACATGGACATGTGGGTGATATTAGATAATACCTTGTAGATGTTTCCTATCCATGAAGCAATAAGTGGTTAAGTGTGCACGAGTACTAGAGGTGAAGCTGATGTGTGGTTATCATATTATGGAAGGTACGTAGTTCCACTATTCTTTAACGTTGGTAAACAATGTTATAATAAATGAAGCATATCTTGAGTTAACTCAATATAAGATGTGTCTCGAGGAGTATATGAAGATTCCCAAAAGTGAAGTAATGTCAGTCTCGGTAAGCAGAGACACATTGACTTTGGGACAACGAGAAATTTCAATGGAAAATGTCAAGGCACGAAGTATGATTCCTTTCATTATGGTTTCACTTTAGACATCAGAAATGTTGCATTGGTGAATGCAATCAAGAAATTTAGTTTGATTACTGTTCAGAAAACAACGAGGCTTGGTTATGAGATGCTCCTAGCAACTTCAACTGGAAAACTGAATTTGCATAAGAGTGAGAGGATCTTGAGATTTTGCAGGTATGGGACTGCATGTTTAAAGGAGGCTTATAAGGATTTATTGATACTACCTATACTAACAAAATGCATATCCTTTTCAGTAGTCTGTTCCATAGGAACTCCACAGTTAAGTGTGCTTGACTTGCAGTAATACTATGATGGGTCACATTCTGGGGAATTCCCGAAACGCGTGTGAGTTCAAACAGGACACACTGAAAGAACTTGTATTAGTTTTTAGCGATAGTCAGAGATCTCAAGGGCAATCTGGGGTGTTACGAGCGGCATTATACAACTACATGGATGATGTGTGACTGTGAAAGGATTATTGCATAGGTTAAGTCACATGAGTTAGTAGAGGTGTTTTCATACTAAGAGTATGAAGTTGGACGATTAAGAAGGAAATATGGAAAAAGTTGGAAGTATAATCTTAGAGGTTGTACAATGTGGAAGTCAATAGAGTAAGGCGTATTCTTATTATGTGAGTGTGCAACTTTAGACATTCCATAATTGAAGCACGTAACCCGGTTGTGTTCAATGGACCTAATCGGACTAAGGGAACCACTAGCGATCAGATTATGGGAATTTATCAACCTTGAGAAGCAATCGTTGTTGGGTGTGCTTAAGACTCTAGCACGTATCTGTATTGGATGAATGTATAAACATTGTGATTTCCCGTTTGTTCCGGGGTGGACGATTCAGATATGTTGGCTTTGGTGGCTTGATATGATTGTGCTTGTATGCGCTTGAAACAGAGTACTGACAAGGAAAACCTGGACATGGCGTTCATTTTAGGCCAATCTTGTGTGCTCTGTATGTGTGATATGCTTGAATCGAAGTAGACCTGCTAATAGATGGTAAATCAATTATGACCATGACTAATGCTGTGTGATCTTTAGTTCGTCCCTTGCTATGTGATCTGGGATACCTTGCTTTGTGATCTGGGTATGTCATACACACCTGGGCTACCATTGCGATATGCAGTTGGGAGTCCTTTGGGGCATTTCTCCGCTTGTGGGGATCACATCGGCATGCTTGGTATGGTGGGGAGGAAAAGTTTCCACGTAAGCAAATCCTTGGTTTTAACTCACCTCTAATGGTGCAACGTAGGAAAAACCATTAGGCTTTCGCCCGATGGGCTCGTGTTGTCAAGACGGAGTTTTTATACCTAATGCTAGCTTTGTTCCGAATAGGCTCACACGCGTAGGAGTGATAATAGACGGTGAGGAGACGCCACGTAGGAAATGTCACCTCAGAGTTTAACTCGTCGCAGATGGAATTCCAATTAGGAATGATCTGTTTCATCACGACGTATGCTGGTTCAAGTCTCTTGATGCGATGCACGGGGTGACTCATCGAGGGTGTGAATGTGTAGTATATTAAGCCGGTAGATCATACTCCTAGATTCCTCATACATGAGTACGGATCTGCAGATTGGTTATGGCTGTTGTGTCGGGCCTTATGCCGATAGTTCGAGGATGTCGTCCAAGGCCTTGTGGCGATTATTATGGCTTTATGCCGGTTATGTTTTCTTGATGTCAATTCTTAGGGATATGTCTTATACACTTGGGAGTGTGTATAGGTACTTTGTTGATGAGCGCAGGTTAACCATCAAGATTCACCCTTAATCAAAGAAATGTTCTGTCAAGTTGTCAGATATCAAGAATGTGGTTGCAGAAATTGTACACACTTATGGTTCTCGGTGGTAGTGTTACATTAAGACTGAAATAAGGAAGATTTGGAACAAGTTAATTTGAGCATCTATGAATTAGAAGTTAGAACCAAGGGGTTCAACAAACATCTATGTGGTGTCGTATGGAATCAAGTGGAATGTGTTGAGCAAGGATGACCTTGGCAAACTTAGGGATGAGGATTATCCATACATAATGGATTGCCAAGAATTCTGAGGCTTCCTGATTTTGGTGTATATGAGTAAAGGTTAGGAACTTGGACGGATTATTTCCCAAGTATGTCGAGATGGAGAATCAGGACAAATGTTTTGCATAAGGACTAAGGTTCCTAGTCAAGAACGTTACACCCAAAGGTATTGAAGAATTATGTTTCCTTGGATTGAATAATGTTCAAACGGATTCACAAGGTTTAACCAAAAGAGAGATGTAAAGAACATTCGTTTCCTCGTTGGAAGGAGATGAGAGGAACCTGTTGTCATGGTGATTGAAAGGAATTCGAGGATGAATTCTATTTAAGGGGGGAGAATGTAACATCCTAAATTCTCTAAGCATGAGAGTTAAGGCTAAGTGGTATGCCTCTACTTTGTGAACTTAATGGAATTTAGAAAATATTAATAGAGATCCAAGCATTTAGTTGGATTAGGACCAAGTGGCATGGGTGTAAATACCACTTGGTTGAAGGGCGCTTGGGACATTTACTATCTTGCATCTGTTATAAGGCCTTCCTTGGTATTATGTCATGAGAATTCAGATTTTTTGGATAGAATAAATGAGAGAGAGAAGAAAGAGAAGCCATGTTCATCACCATCATCTCCATTTTCGCACCCCAAGGACAACTTCCACAAATCTGGTAAGAACTTTCTACTCGTAACTCCATTTGATTTCATACTTTTTGGAATGCTTACAAAATTCCCTATGTTTTGCATATAAATTTTTCATTCTGGATGTTTATGAGCATGGAGAAGAACGCGTCGGAAGTTTAAGAATTCTTGCTGAAAATGAGAGAAATGGTGTTACAGATTTCTTGGTGTTGGAGGTAGATTCTTGGTCAAGAATGGAGCTCTATGGAAGAATGAACATCTCCATAATCTCTAAATGAGTAAGGTGAGTCTCATAGTTAGAGATTTGGGGAAATGTTGGGGTTTATGTGGGATAAGGGTTTGAGTGTTAAATGTCATGAATCTTTGAATTTGCATGAACATGACCCCAATCCACGAATAGTATGTACATGCACTTCCATTTTGTTATGTACCTTGCTTATTCATGATTGCATGTGAAACTTTGGGGTTTAGGAACCCAAAAACGTACTGCTATTTTTTTTATTTTTCTCTGCTTTGTGAAGTTCGCTTAGTGAACTCTGTGTTCGCGTAACGAACTGCCTAGTTAACAAGAAGGTATGCTCTTCTATGTTTGTTTAGCGAACTGTGTTCGCTTGTCTAAGTAACCTTCTCTACTGAGCTCGCTAGCGACATTCTTAGGCTAAAGGTAAGAATTGAATGAATTACTCGTTACCAGTTCTCTTAGAGAAACAGGAACTCGTTGGAGGTTTACGTAGAGAACTATGCCTTTCTCAATTGACTGAAGCTACTGACTTCATTTGATGGAGCTCGCTTAGCAAATCGAGGCTTCGCTACCAGTTCTCTTAGCAAACTAGGCCTGACAGAACCATGTGATTTTTCCCTATAGTGCAGATCTATTCCAACTTCGAGAATAGGGTGCCTTGTCTGATGCTCTGTGGTTTACCAGATGATTCTGATACGTATGTTTATCCTATATGTTCATGGACCTTCCATACGCCAAAGCATGTTTATGATGAAGTGAATTATATGATGTTTCCGCTATTCTGGTTTGACTTCTAGATACGTTTGGTTCTATTGTGGCTTCATGCCCAATATTCTATATATTTTACTTCTATGGACTTACCATGAATTATGTGCTGGTACGTGATGGGAATGATCTGGTGTATACTCATCATAGTACCGAGTGATTTTGGACATGCAATAGGAATGATTTGGTGTATACTCATTATGCATGTTGTACTGTTTGTGCATTCTGTTGTCCTTCTCCCATGAGAATGATCTGGTGTATACTCATTGGTGAGAATGGACGGCTGATCATTATCACCGTTTTTAATGGGAATGATCTGGTGTATACTCATTGATCGGTGTAGAATGTGTTGGTATCGCAATGGGAATGATCTGGTGTATACTCATTGCGTATCGGGGGAAATGCCCGTGCTAGATGGGAATGATCTGGTGTATACTTATTGTGTCACTGTTAGAAGCATCTCCTTAAGCAGTAAAACATCGGCAATGTTGGTTCAGTGAGATCGTGATGCCACGTAGGCCTTATGCCGTATGTGGTTTAACGCGTACTTGATGGGAATGATCTGGTGTATACTCATCATGTATGTTGTGATATTGTATTGTCTGCCTTAATGTGGGAATGATCAGGTGTATACTCTGTGGATGGTAATGGATAGCCGGGCATAATCACCGCTCTCAATGGGAATGATCTGGTATATACTCATTGATCTGTGAAAGAAATATGGATACTGATGGGAATGATCTGGCGTATATTCATCGTGTATCGAGGAAATGCTAGTGTTGTATGGGAATGATCTAGTGTATACTCATCGTGACACGGGGGAAAACATTTCTCTAGTAGGAAATCACCAGACATTGATTGTGTTGAGGTTATGATGCCATGTAGGAAATATCCTTAGGCCCTCGCTGATTGGCTGGATCAACCATGGTAATCGGTTATTTTTGTAAGTATATATTGGTCGTTGTATTTTGTTGGTTGTGTGCCTAATGTTATTTCGTTGGTTAGCCAAGGGACTTCCAATGATGGTAATACCTCTTTTGTGTATGTTTGCACCCAGCCATGAGGAAACCCCTGGGTTCTCGGTGAATCTGTTTATTTGTATGTACTATGTAGAACTGAGTGAACCCCTAAGATATGGAGACTTACTGAGATTTAGTAATTTCACCCTAATCTTCTTATTATTTTTCAGGCATATGTTTTAGTAGACAAATTGCTAGATGGTTAGTTTGGAAGACTACAGACGAACAAATGGCAGGAAGACCTTTGAAGATGCTATATTTTCGCTGTGCAATTATTGAAGACAAGCTTATTGTATACGTTCTGTTATTGTATTGTATTAGGTTTTAATTTCCTGTCTTTTCCAGTTATATGTATGTTTTATTGTACCATTTTTAGCATTCCTACATATATGTACCATTTGCATTGTGTAATACACCGCGTAATTATTTCCTAATGTATTTATACTACTAAAGATTTTTGTGAAAATGATTGGGAGATCATTATACTAATATCTTGGTATTAGAGATTTAAGTGGAATTAAGAATTGAAACTAATCAAGTTGGGGGCATTATGGTCTTATCCCACCTAAGTTAGAGTTAAGGACTTGTTTGGTTTCACCTCATTCTCATTATGCAATACAAAATAGAATTGGAGAGAAATAGAAAGAGAGAAAGAACGTAAAAGGGAGAAAGAGAAGCAAGAAGGATTTTCTTGCATACACTCTAAATCAGCCACCATCCCCATTCTTGTTCTAATTTTCGTAGCTCGCATCTCCCACACATCTAAGGGGAGTCCAAATAGATAGAAACTTGGGGTTTTAAGGGTTAACATGATTTTGGGATTAAGGGTTTGAAATTGGAATTTGATAATGCATGTTGATTTTATGGGTGAATAACATGTTCCTAATATGAGCTTCGTGTTTGTATATTGTGGGCACTTGAATTGGAGGTTAGAAATGGGGTTTGGACGTCCCATGACAGAACTAATAAAGTTCTGATTTTTCTATTTTGCACAGACCGCTCAGCGCGCCTTACTGGGAGTTGGAATTTTTAGAAATTACAATTTGAATATTTCACAGAGCGCGCTCAGCGTAGGAGGCTCCTCTTAACGTGCCCTCTTGGATATAACTGATTTATTTTAAACCCCCTTGAGTGCAGTCCCGTATTATGGTAGGTATTCGCGCGCCTCTTACCTAGCGATAGACTATCCCTTATAGCATGAGTGTATATGTATGAATATTTTAAATTCTATTTATATGATAAAATGCTATATGTTGTACCCAAAATTTTCCCTCTCATTTCACAAGGGATCACCCTGGATCCCAGGTTTGCTTCTATCAAGTTTCCAGGCCTTGAATTATCAATTTTTTCAAACAAGTCATTCACAAGGTCAAAATGGTCATTTGCACACTGAAAATTCAAACTTTGACTTTTGGATCAAAATCAAATTTCAAGAATCATATTTCATCAAGACATGTTGAAATATAAGGTTTTGTTTCATCGAGAAATCCAAAAAGTCATAATTCTAAATACTTAAAATTTTTTCTAAGTGTTTAAGAAAATATGACAAGTTCATAACTTCTGACCAGATTATCACCATAACACTCAGTAAATTCTGGACACTCTCAAGGTAGATTTTAGTCAAAACTTCTGGGCATGTTTTCACAAAAGCTTCAGTCAGAGTTTGCCAGGGTAATTCAAAGAAGGTTAAGAAGCATGCTGCAAGCTTTTTAGAAAGTCTGAAAGTTCCTTCAGAACATGCTGGAGCCAGAAGATACAAAGATCAGAGGATGGATGCTACGCTGAAGCAGAACTTTTGATCCAGAACTAAGCCATGGTGTAAAATCTCACGTTGCAGGATTTCTGATTTGATAAATCTCATCATCATTTAATGCTCACAACCACTTGTGAGTTGTTATCCAAAGGATTTCCCCCACGTGTATCCCTATTGTCTTGGGAAGACAAACTTTTGTGCAAAAGTATGCTAGGCCCATGTGCTGCTTCTACTTTTCCTTAATTCATGTTGCCAAATCCAGATTTGGCGCTGTTAACCATCGTACTTGGTGCATTGAACCCCACTTGTTTAACCTTACTTCAAGAGTAAGTCAGCATCTAGCGTATGATGTTGGTGCCACTTGACCTATCCAAATTGCAAAACCTTTACCTATAAATAGAACACCTTTGGCCATTGAAAAGAGGTTGGAAAAATTTGAGAAAGAGGCGTGGAATTTGAGAAAGAAAAAACCTTGAACCCCTGCAAAAATTCCAAGAGCCCAAAAAAATTGCAAACACAAAAATACAAAACCTTAGCATTTGATTCTTGCATTAAAACTCCATTTTTTCCTCAAGTTATTTCTTGACCAAAACCACCCATACAGTTCCTAATATACATTCAAAAGCCATCCAAAATTCTGTAATCAAACAGTAACACATTCTCCACCAATATCCACTTCAAAGGATCAGAACTTTATCCCTTGGTTGTTCCAAAACTTTCTAAATCATTTACAACCCAAGTTGAAAGTTTCCAACCTGCTGAAAACGTGAGGAAGCTGTTCAGAACACCACAAGTGGTCAGAACCAGATTCCAGCTCCCGGAGTATTTGCCAGCTGCAAGGTAAGTTTCTGCTGACTCTCACCATATTATTTAGGCATTGTCAGATTTTGCACATTTAACACTATGTAGATATTCTGATTCTGATGATGTACATATTCTAAGGTCTCATGCATCTCCCTGCCTAAATAGAGGGAATTCTATTTCAGAGTTTCATAAAGAAATTAGGACTCAGAATTAAGATTAGCAAATTCATGTTACTTCTGATTTGTGTTTCTGATATTTCTTGAAACTTGTCATAACTGCCATGTATGCAACTTCTGTTCTGTTAAGAAATTACTAAGCTGCAGATGTTCTGACTAGCATGGAGAAGGGAGACGAAGTTCTGTCAGTTGCATCAGAACTTCTGAAAACTTCTGAATTCTCAAAAGATCCAGAACTTCTGAACTTCCATATTTTTACTAACGTTGTTTCTGTTTGTGCAGCACGTCAAAGTTAGAACTTCTGACTTCTTCTGTTTCAGCATTTACGCTGATTTTGTCTTCTTTCCTTTATTATTTCTTTTCATCACTTTTATCTTTCATTAATCACAAAAACACCAAAAATATTTCATATTCATATATCATATTTTATTTCTTTTAACTTAAAAAGATAAAAAATATTTTCTTAAAACAAAACTTATTTCTTTTCTTAAATAAATAACATTTTACATTTCCTGTACATTCTTATCTATTTCAATATGGTTGTAATAGTAACCTAGAATTTTAATTTGCAATTCCCATTTGAAATTTGTACACCCCATCCCCCTAATGATTGTAATAGCGTATAATCGTTACATTTCCGTACTGTTATTGCTTTCATATATTGTTAGTAACTAGGGTGTGTATGGCAAGACTAAAATCAATGTTAGAAAACCCCAATTCAAGACCAAAATTATGCATGCAATCAAATACACTTTCACACTTACACCCTTAGGGTAATTCCACTTGTTGCCTTACAAAAATGGTCATGTTATGCATGTGGGATGTATTAGCATAAACAAATCAAAATACAAGATCATAGTCCCTCGATGACGCTATCAAAAGTTGCCTTTCTAAATGATCTTAGTTCCTAAAGAAAAATGCTAAGTCATCTCACAACATTGCTATTATGGCTATACAAACGTCCCATGCTCGTCCCTTCACACCCAATGATGGGGCTTCTTACCAAAACAATGGTAAGATAGCAACATCTAAAGGAGGAGGAAAAGAACACCTAAGACCTTTTGAGTAGGTAGATTACTTTTATTTGCTTGCTCAATTTCAAAACAAACATCCTTGCTATTTTCAAAAACAATCACATACACTTTCAAAACACTTTCCGAACGTGAAATACTTTCAAAAGCTCAACACTTTTGTATGCATTCTTACGAACAAGGATCATTATAAAAGTTTTCCTAAATGATGGCGCCTTTTCAAAATACTTTCAAAAACCAAACAGAGCATATTTTCAAACTAAAGCAAGTGATCTAGCGAGTAACTAAGAGCCCATGGAAAACCATGGATGAAAAGGGTGCTAATACCTTCCCTTTTCATAATCTACCCCCCGAACTCAAGAAAACATCTGTAAAGGTCTTTCCTGTGCTTTTTCACCTTTCCTTTAGGATAAAAGAAAAGTTGGTGGTGACTCTTGCTAAAACGCAACATTTGCGATAAAACGCAAAACAATCAAGTCAGTTCTCCCACCGTATCACAGAACTGGCGACTCTGCTGGGGAATTTTTAAAAGTGGGGTTACCTTAGGGTTAGATCACATTTATTTGCTTTCTTTGTTTGATTTGTATACTTTACATTATGGATCTCTGTTTGGACTTGCTTTGATCCTCCACCCAGATCTGGGACACCTTTTTAGGTAAGTAGCAATAGATTGTGGAAACTGTACGGCGTAGACCGATATGGTTGAAGCAATGGCTACGTTAGTGTGACACATTTGTGGGTACCGGTATCCCTCATGGTGAATCGAGGAGAATACGGGGCCGCTGAGTGGCGTCATGAAGAACTAACTGACCTTAGAACTCTAATTGAACAAACTTGGCCATTAGGACATAGTGAGATAATCGGTTTCGGTGTAGAGCTGAAAATTGGTTAATACTCGATACTACACTCATTGAGGCTGGACTTTTGGGGTATCTCAGCCGCAAGAAAAGATTGATTGTGCTGAGACAACGCCTAAAAGAAAGGTCGGTGATATTGAGATCCTTTAGAACCCGATCACTATTACTAGGACATGTTAATCCAACTAAACTTCAAGGGGGTACTTACCTATGAAACCTCATGCAAGCCTAAAACATAGGGATTTGTTTGCTTTGTGTGTATATACTTACTTGTACATAACATTATAAACATCATAAACATCATAAACATCATAAAGCATCATACGCATACTCACTAACCATTTCAAGGATTTAGAAATTTATCTTTGTTTTTATTTTGTAGGTCATGAATTTCGGCCGAAGAAACACCATCTGAATCAGATTTGTAAACGCACACCCTCAGCTTCAAAAGTTAGCCTCAAGAGTGCCCGGGGATTCTCCTTTTACCAAGAAATATGGTCGACTCCTCAGTTTGGCTACATCCAACTTCCAAGAAGAGATGATGTGTGTACTGTTCCAATTCTTTGATCCCGTATATCATTGTTTCACTTTCCCGGACTATCAGTTGGTACCTACTCTAGAAGATTTCTCTCTACTCTTAGGGGTGCCCGTACTTGATCGGATAGCATTCACCGGTGTTGCACCCCAAAATTTACCCTCTTGATTTAGGCTTAAGTTTCATCATGAATATCATATTGCATTGCATTCATACAATGAGATGGGATCAAAGTACTTTGGTTATCAACTCTTCCTCAAGCTTTGAAGGTTTATTGCATTGACAAGTTGCTCAAGTAGAATCTTATCATCTAAACCTCTGGATCTTTCAAGTTCAAAAGTTGTTGCATGTCTCGAGATGCTTTATCCATCTCTTTGGATCATTAGAGGATTGAAGTTTGTGTTTATTTATAAGAAGGAATCACTCCTTTGATTCACCGGTCAAATTAGGGTTTTGCTTTGATAAATGTACAAGTCTTGATTTGGAAGCTACAACATCTCATTGGCATTTGAAATGTCTTTGTACAAGAAATTGGTCAAGATGCCCAGAGGATTTGAAGTTTTGGAGATGATTCACCAGTCTCCTAAGGTGTTGAACAAAACTAGAGTTTGGGATTTCATCAAGATTTCTTGATAATTTTGAAGTGAAACTTTGTACATGGACTCTATATGTTTGAAAGATCATATGTTTGAAGTTTTGATCATCAATTTTGAAGGGAAGTGGATCAATTGATTCAGAGGGGCAAAATGGTCATTTTGGTCAAAATCAGTCAAAGTCAAGGTTTACCAAGTGAACTTTTGGCCAATCATAAATTCAAGGATGTATTTTTCATATTTCAAGTTCATTTTTATCATTGGATCAAAGATATTGAGGATTGGATTGAAACTTGTTCATGAAGAAACCCTAAAAGTTTCTAATTTTGGAAAACAAGGACTTAATTTCAAAAATTCATATTTTACTCACCTTTGATCCAAAAAATGAAAATGAAACATGCTTGGGAAGATAAGAGGATGATATTTCATCTCCTTTTGGTTTCATGTCCAAATTGGCAAGGAATCAAGAATTATGGTCTTTGGAAGTCACAAAATTATAGGTCATTTTCCAAATTTAGTGAATTTCAAGCTCAATTTTGAGAAACTTAATGGATTCAAATGCAAAAACTCAAAACTAAGGGATTGCAAATATTTTCAATACCTCTCGATGTTGTACTCATCTGGGTCAAAATTCAAGAGTATGAGCAAGTTGTGAACATTGGAATTTGGAGGCATTTCATTGAATTCATGCATACCATGCAATTTGCAATTTTTTGATAACTTGATTTGTGGCCATTTGTTTCACTTCAGACTTGGCCCATGACTAATATGCAATGTACCAAGGCCCATTATGCCAATGTTTGAGCTGCACATGGACAAGTGCAAGGGCAACTCATGATTTTGCAAAAAGTGGCATGAAAATGCCTAATCACCAACACTTGCTTAATACAAGGGTTTAAGCCTTAATTCTTTTGCTAATCTCTTCCTGAGATAAAATGGATTGAAATGCATGTAAACTGAAAGCAAACACACAAGGGATTTAAGGGTTGCATGTGCATACTTGATTTTGGCAAAAAGAAGATTTCATTCTTTCTAACAGTTTTCAGTATGAAAAACCTATCCTACCCTCCTCTACATGCTCTATATATTGAGAAGCAGACCTCATTGAGCGGGATTCATGCTTCATTTCATCCCTAAACTCAGAAAACTCCATAACTACTTGTTCTGCAATTTTCTTCGATTCTTTCAATTCCCTTGCGCGTTTTGATTGATTCTTCTTGAATTCTATTCTCCAAGTGATAAGGATTGTAGATCGAGGCTTGGTTTGCAAATGGAGTGAAGGAGACAGTAGATTCGTTTTTGCCTCAAAGTTTTGAATTCTTAACTTTGGATCTTGATTTCTAGCCGTGCATTGTGTGATTTGAGTTCATAATCATGTTGTTTGAAGTTCATTAAGTGTTTCTGTAGCTTCAGAGCTTTTAATTTGATGAGATGTGCATGAATGATGTATCTGAAATTTTTCTGTTTAGTGAGTTTTTGACATTTTTTGCATGATTTGTTCTTGACCCATGGTTAATTATTTGATATGATTCGAATTGCATGTTAAAGTATGAAATGCTGGCTTTAATTTGCACAACATTTCATGAAGAATGGTGTAGAATTGAGTATGTTATGCTGACTGGAACATGAGATGATGAACCTGATCATGCGCGCGTTTTTGCCCTAGCCAGAGGTTGAAGACGATTGCATGGCCTCCTCTGGTTGGCTAGCTTGTTTCTTTAATTCATTTGAATTTTGTTTCATAAATTGATTTTCATGAATTTATTTCTTGCTCAAAAATGGTTCAAAAATTCTGAAAAAATTATCACAAATTCCAAATAATATTCCTGACCTTGTGCATTTCTTTTGATAATTTTTGAAAATGTTCTGATTGGTTTAAAAATTAATGAGTTTAATTAATTGTTTGTTTAGTGTTATTTTTATTTTAATAGTTCTTTGATTTTAAAAATTCCACAAAAAATATTTTTGACTCATAAAATTATGTAGAATTTGATTCTGAAATCTGTTTAGCATTTTTTCTATTTTTGATTAAAATTTAATTTCAAGAGTTTATTTGAAATATTTGTTTCAGAATTTTGGTTTTAATACTTCCTTTAATTCAAAAATCCTCAAAAAAAATCATGCAAGCTTGTTTTAATCATAGAATCTGAATATATTTTTATTTTTGACCTTTTTGTGCTTTTTGGCTAGGGTTTGCATTTTTGCCCTTAAATAATGGTTTAATTGCTAATTGTTTGTATAATTTTTATTTTAATATTTCTTTTAATTCAAAAATTCCAAAAAAAAACCAGAGATGTGTGTCTTTAGTTCTAATATTTGAATATAATTTTGGTTGGACTTTTTTCTGACTTCTGTTTAAAATTTTATTTTGAGATATCATTATTGGATTAATTGATTAAATGTTTGAATTTTATTTTATTTTTGATTTTTTCCTTAAATAAAAAATGTGAAAAAAAATATGTATTCTGATATTTAGGATTTCTTTGTAATTTTTATGATCTTGGTTTCAATTGTTTGAATTTTGATCTTACTTAATCAATATTTAAGATTAAAAGTCAAAATTTAGGGTTTTGTTGCTTAATGTGCAAGTTTCTCTTTTAAAACCCTTATGCGCTGGACTTTCAATAGAATTCAAGTCTTTATTAGGGTTCATGAATGTGTTGAGGATCTGAAAACCATTTTTCTTGAATTATTTGACTTGGTTTGATATTTTTCCATGAATTATTTTGAAAACTTGCCTAGTTTTGATAGTTTGGCCAACTGGTTTTGGGCTTTGGGCCTCATTTGATTCCTTCCTCAATCATTCATGAACTTAAGGCTTTCTTTATGACTTCTACACACTTCAAAGACGCTAAGAAGTTTTTGGTTTGATTTATTGATCCTTATTTCTATTTTTGATGCATTGTTGAAGTGAAGGTACTCAATTAACGTTGCATATCTTATTGCATATTATTTGATGACCAATGAACTTGAGTGAGGCATATAATTGGGCACCTAATGATCATGTTGAATATGTTTATTCAAAATAAACTCAAGTCATTTCACTTATTGCCCCATGTTTGAATGTGTGAACTTTTTGATGCACTGTGTGGAACCCCTCTTCTATTGTGCTTGTGAGCTGTAGTTGAATTAATTGTACATGATTGAGTTATGTTTGCTACTGACCTTCATGGTCTTTGATTATATTCTTATCAAGCTCCCATGATCCTTTATTGATATTCAATTGTCAATATAACATGGTGATAGAAAGGAGCAATATTCCTCTAATTCTTTTGACCAATTTGTGCACATACTTGTTTCTTTCTGTCTATCATGACTAATGTTTGCTAGCTGTTGTCATGTTTTTTCATTTCATTTTGGTGTCATCATCCATCTCTTATGTGAATCATCATTCTATTTTTTGGAATAATAATTTGGTTGTTGAATGTGCGAGGTACTTTGAGGAAAATTTCCATTTTTGGCTTAAGGCTATTGTGTTTCACTTTATTTGTGGAACACAATTTATTGTACTGGAACTACTCTTGTGCTTGGTATGTTTGATAGTTTATGCAGGATATATGTATATGTGATCATGAATTCCATACATTGCCCATGGGATTTGTTCATATTTGATAACCTCATTACTTACATCCTGATGGCGTAATTTCGGACTTGATTTGTCTACTGATGCCAGCTTGCTTGAAGTTCTCTGGGTTTCTTTTATTCTTGCTCAGTTCCTACGGATAGTTATCCGTTTGGTATTGCACTATTTCCTTTCTTCCATTTTCATTTTGCATAGTTCTCTGATTGCATGATGGCACCTCTGTTGCTGATATATGTCAGGAGGCCCTCTGGTTTTTTGTCTAATGCATGTGTTGTGTTCGCTTTTGATCGATGAGTCACTCAATTTAGAAATTGAGATCACGACTTCGCTCTCAGTGCATGTTCCCTATAGGATGTTTATTGTTTTTCTTCTTTAATTGTTGATCGATGAGTCAATCAATTTATAAATTGAGATCACGACTTCGCTCTCAGTGCATGTTCCCTGTAGGATGTTTATTGT
Organism: Vicia faba; assembly: GCA_948472305.1. Lineage (NCBI taxonomy): Eukaryota > Viridiplantae > Streptophyta > Magnoliopsida > Fabales > Fabaceae > Vicia > Vicia faba. The sequence continues at coordinate 953,360,119 of OX451738.1, read as the reverse complement.
TTTTCTTCTTTAATTGTTGATCGATGAGTCACTCAATTTAGAAATTTAGATCACGACTTCGCTCTCAGTGCATGTTCCCTATAGGATGTTTATTATTTTTCTTCTTTAATTGTTGATCGATGAGTCACTCGATTTAGAAATTGAGATCACGACTTCGCTCTCATTGCGTGTTCCCTATAGGGTAATTTTGTTAAGCTTCCTTTAACATGTTAATTAAGGTAGGGTTTTCCTTTATCCTCAACCTTAGGGTCAACCAGTGTATGATAACACTAGGGATAATACTAGGCTAGTTTCCCTTAGTTGTTTTTCCTTTCTATGCATTCTGCATCTTAAAACAAAATTTGTTTTCTTGGAAAATCATAAGAGATTTCTAATAAACTCAAATCCTTCTTCAAGGTAAAAGATACAAACCAATCTTACTTTGTTTGTGTGCCTCTTAAACCTGGTTTACCGATGTTTCTCCATCGCACATTTTTTTGAAGCCGATGTTTCTCCATCGCACATGTTTGTTATCCTACATTGATTCTCAATATCATTGTTAGGTGTGATGTTTCGTCATCCAATTTATTGATATTTTGTCATCTCTGCCATGATATTGTGCTATCTTTTAGCCGATGTTTCGCCATCGCACATTTGTTTGAAGCCGATGTTTTGCCATCGCACATGTTTGTTATCCTACTTTGATTCTCAATATCATTGTTAGGTGTGATGTTTTGTCATCTGATTTATCGATGTTTCGCCATCTTTGCCATGATACCTTGTTATCTCTTAGCCGATGTTTCACCATCGCACATTTGTTTGAAGCTGATGTTTCGCCACCGCACATGTTTGTTATCCTACTTTGATTTTTAATATCATTGTTAGGTGTGATGTTTTGTCATCCGTTTTTTTCATTTGATGTTTTGCCATCTTTGACATGTTACCTTGTTATTATTTAGTCGATGTTTGACCATCTCATGCGTTTGTTGTTTTATTTGATGTTTTGCCATCTTGACTGTTTTTGTTGTCTTAATTAAAAAAACACAAACCAACCAAAATATATAAGCCGAACTACGGATGCTCTGATTCCTTAAAAGGGATACGTAGGCATTGGGGTAGGGCCCAATCGAGCATAACTTTTTATTTTCCCTACATTGTTTTCTTTTTTCTTTAGCATGCATTCCCTTTTCAGTTTTAAGCCATAGACATAGAATTTGACCACACCCATTAGATTAGACAACAAGAGTGCATACCGTAGAGTACTACGAGCGTGTGGGGTGCTAATACCTTCCCCTCGTGTAACAGAATCCCTTACCCGATCTCTCGGTCGAAAGACCGTGATTTCTCCCTTTTCAGGTTTTCTCGATGTTTACCTTTCCTTTTTGGCGGGATAAAAGACGTTCGGTGGCGACTTCATTGATGTTTCATTACATCCAGATGACAGGTTCCGGTCGGGTTGTTTCAAGCGGCCTGTAAGGGATTCCAAAGCCTGAAGTCATCGCCGAAGCTTTGCATCTGAAAAGAGCTGACGTCATAGCCAATTGGGAGACAAGAAATGGGGTTAAAGGTTTCCTAGCCAAGTTTCTATTGGAGAAGACTCGTTCATTCTAGGATGACATGGATTTTCAAGCTTTTGAAGACGTCCTGGCTCTCCTCATTTATGGTTTGGTTCTGTTCCCCAACTCGGACCAATTCGTAGATGCTAATGCCATCAAAGTCTTTCTCTCTAGCAATCTCGTACCTACCTTATTGGGAGACATCTTGCATTGCCTTCATACCCGTACCATGAAGAAAAGAGGCACTCTCTTGTGTTGTATTCCCTTACTCTCTAAATGGTTCGCTTCACACCTACCTCAATCAGTACTGAAGAACGAGCAAAGATTGACATGGTCTCAAAGGATAATGTCCCTCACCCATGCTGAAATCCGTTGGTGTTCAAGATCCTTGGAAGACATCTCTATCATTGACCGTTATGGGGAATTCCCTAACGTCCCTTTGCTTGGTATTAGGGGAGGTATCACCTACAATCCTTGTTTAGCTCTTCGACAGTTTGGGTATTCCCGAAGAGACGGTCCTCATGAAATGCTCATTCATGGTTTGGTGTTCGACTATGACAAAGAAGACCAAGATTACCGCCAGAGGTTTACACGAGCTTGGAGAATGGTAAACAGGGTGGAAAGTAGGACTTTGGGACATAAAAACTCTATCCCTCTCGAGCCATACCTTATGTGGGTACGGGCTCGTGGTCAGACACTCGTAATGCCTTATCCTTCCATTTTGCCAGTCATCGTGGAGCCTGTGGTCGAAGGAGATATTTCCAATACTATCCTCCATCCCAACATGCCTACATCTCTCAAAGACTTACAAAAGGGTTGGATGCAGCTGAAAGAAGAACGAGATACTTTCGAGGCTCAGTTCTATGCTAGTGAGAACAGGGTCTTGGAGCTTACGAAACAGCTACAAGAATAGAAGAATGTGAACGCTTATCTCGCACCAAAGAGGATGTGTTCGGTCTTTTTATCATAGAAATATATTTTGTAAGCCCAAGGGACATAATGTAATCTTTCTTGTTTTGACTAAATGAAAGTTAACATTTTTTCATTCTTTTGTCTAGACAGATTTAAATTTCATTAATCCTTGAAATCATTTGCATATACATATTCCATGCATCATAACATGACAGGTTGTCGCATAACAAGTTTCCTTATCTCTCCGCTTTTTATTTCAGCAAGATGGATCTAGAGAAAACTGTGACGGAACTCCAAACCCAGAATTCACAATTTCAAGAAGCTTTACTCACCCTGGCCAAGTGGCAGCAAGATATGATGGCTTTGTTGGCCACTAAGAAGAAGCCAAAGAAGAAAGCGCTACTCAACATGGGTAGAAGGTTCAAGGAGACAATCCGTCAGATCCCAGTAGGCGAAGACTCATCTAAAGAGGATGAGAACCAGGTTAGCAAGTTCAAGAGTACTCAGGCTGAATATGCCAATGATCAAGAATCTGATAATGATTATTTCAATGAATAGTATCCACCCGCAAACCTCAAATACAAGCAGTTAGAAGACAGGTTAAAAGCTGTTGAAATCCAAGCCGTCCCCGGTTTAAATTTTGATGATTTGGGCTTAATATCTAGGGTAGTCATTCTCCACAAATTAAAAATACGAACCTTTGCAAAATACGATGGAGTCTCTTGTCCAAAACTCCATTTGAAGTCTTATGTGCACAAGATACAACTGCACACTGCCGATAAAAAGCTATGGGTTCACTTTTTCCAAAAGAGTCTGGCTGGAACACAACTTGAATGGTTTTATCAGTTGGATGGCTCTCACATCAATACTTGGGAGGGTCTAGCTACTGCCTTCTACCATCAATATCAGTACAACAACGAATTGGCACCGACAAGGGTTCAATTGCAAGATATGACCATGGGGAAGAATGAGGGATTTAAAGAGTATGCGCAAAAGTGGAGAGACCTTGCTAGATGGGTCCAACCTCCCTTGACTAATAGGGAACACATTGGCATGTTCATGGGCACATTATCTGGTCCTTTATTTAATCTATTGGTTGGCTGCTATTCTTCTGGTTTCACCGAATTAATCTTAACCGGTGAAAGAGTTGAAAGTGGCATTAAAAGCGGGAAGATCTCGGTGGCATCCAACTCCACTCTCAATCCTGTCAAGAAACCTTTTGCTACGAAGAAAGAAGTTAATGTTGTGTATGGGGAAAAGGCCCATGCCAAGAAGAATAATCATTCGTTTGTCAATGCTGTCCGAATCTCCAACTAACTCCTACTCCAAGACCATCTATAAATCATCAACATTTTGAAGCTCCAAGAAGATGGTTTGCGAGGTTAGGCATGTCACTATCTCAAGCCCTTCAACATCTGCTCAAGGCTAATTTAGTGACATTGCGCGATCCTCCCGCCAACCCTGACACCTCGTCACCAAAATATAATCCGAATGCAAAGTGTGCTTACCACCGAAACAACCCCGGGCACAAGACTGATCAGTGTTGGGCCTTGAAAAACAAGATCCAGGATTTAGTTGACAACAAGACTATTGAATTTGATCCTCCTCTAATTCCAAATGTAATTACCGCTCCAATGCCAAAGCATGACAAAGGTGTTAATGTTGTCGAAGATACAATTGTCATTGCCTCTGTTAAAGAGTTGACTACTCCGCTGAATATAATCAAGAACAATCTCTTGAAAATTGGAATTTTCCCTGGCTGTAAAAAAGACTGTGTGTGTTGTACGAAACAATACAACGATTGTGAAAGGCTGAAGAAAGGTATACAATGCCTGATGGATAGCCACGTAATTCTTTTTGAAAAGACTCCGTCTGCTAAGAGTTTGGCTAACAAATGTGAAGACCTCTCCATTATTACCATCTCCAACAAACCTATTAGGATCACCTCCAAAGGTCCTATCAGGATTTCAAATGAACACACTATTGCTCCCCTAATAATTACCAATCCCAGACCAATTCCCTACTCTTCAAATAAAGCGGTACCATGGAATTATGGTGCTGAAGTGTTCTATCATGGGATTAAACAAAATGCATGGATTGAAGAGGGAAGAGATGACGATATTAGCAACATAGCTTCCTCAAGCAAGGTAACTAGAACTGGGAGAATATTCTCACCCAATATCTCACCTCTAGTAGGTACAAAAACGCCCATCCGCATTACTGCTGCTAAACCAAATGCCGATACCAGAGGGAAAGGGATGGTTGTTGAGCCTGATGTGATTGAGGTACCTTACAAAGATGTAGCTAATGAAGAACCTTCCACCCATGAAATGGACAATATTTTTAAGATCATCAAGAAAAGCGACTTCAAAATTGTAGAACAATTAGGGCAAACCCCCTCTAAGATTTCAATGTTATCATTACTACTTTGCTCCGATGCCCATGCTCAGACATTAATCAAGTTTCTGAAAAAGGCTCATGCCCCCCATGATACGACAACAGACCAATTTGAGAATTGCGTGGCTAGCCTGACAGCTGATAATGGCCTGGGGTTTTCAGATGCCGACTTAACACCCCTCAGGAAGGATCACAACAAAGCATTACATGTGTCAATCGAGTGCAAAGGGACTACCTTAGCACATGTGCTAGTCGACATTGGTTCTTCTCTAAATGTATTACTCAAGGGGGCATTAGACTGTCTCGACTGTGAAGATTTAATCTTGAAACCAAGGGATATCATCGTAAGGGCGTTTGACGGATCAAAGAGGACCGTTCACGGGGAAGTAGATCTTCCAATCAAAGTGGGTTCCCAAACCTTCAACTTCACCTTCTATATTATGGATATTCGTCCGGCCTATTCTTGTCTGTTAGGTCGCCCATGGATTCATAAGGCTGGGGCAGTGACCTCAACCCTCCATCAGAAACTCAAATATCCAGTCAAAGGCCAAATAGTCACCATCTGTGGGGAAGAAGAGTTTATGGTAAGCCACCTTAATTCTTTCAAGTACGTAGAGATGGAAGGAGAATTCATTGAAACCTCATGTCAAGCCTTTGAGGTTGTGCCACCTATGGTTGCTGCTACTAAGTGTTCTTCTGATGAGTCTAAAGTTGTTAAGGCCACGCCAAAAATGGTTTCATTCAAGGATGCCCGTGCAGCAATAGAAGAAGGAAACTGTGATACTTGGGGGCAACTCATCGATATCCCTTTTAAAGAAGACAAATTTGGTTTGGGCTTCACCGTCAAAGCTCAGAAGGAAATGAGGTGTGCTCGTGCTGGAAAGCCACCTCTTCGCATTGGAAGCCACGAAGTCAACATTGTAGGTGATTCTGAAGAAGAAGCTGCATTTGAGGAGTGGGTGTACCCAACAACAACGAAGTTGAAGAATTGGCATACAAATGAATTTGTACCCATCTCCTTCATTGAGGAGTAATCTACTTGTTATTACTTTTCCGTTAATTCAAGAGCTTGTTGTCTGTAATATTTTGATAATGACTTTTAAGCCATGTGCCTAGCCCAGGGAACTTTGGTCCATTTGTCAAGGGTTTTATTTATGTTCATCTAATCATATGATCATTCAGTATATTGGACTCTTTTGCATTCAAATATTTGTGCTCATTGTTTTTCCTTTCTTTCAAATACATTTTCAAAAATAGCCATGTATTTTACATGCACACACACACACACACTTACAGATCTACATCCACTCTGGATCCTATTGCCAATGACTCTACTATTGTCGACTATTACTTTGAACGCCCTATCAACCAAGCCGAAGACGAAGGCGAGGAAGATTGTGACATACCAGGAGAACTAGCCAGACTTCTATTACAAGAGGAAAAATCTATTCAACCACATGAAGAGTCAGTTGAGGTTATCAACTTGGGTACTGAGTCAGATAAGAAGGAAATCAAGATCGGCGCTAACTTGGAAAGCAGTGTCAAGAGCAGGTTGGTTCAGATGTTGCATGTTTATGTGGAAGTATTTGCTTGGTCTTATGAAGATATGCCTGGGTTGGATACTGACATCATGGTTCATCTCCTGGCAACTAAAGAAGATTGCCCTCCTGTTAAACAAAAAGTTCGTCGCATGAGGCCTGATATGTCTGAAAAGATCAAAGCCGAAGTAATGAAACAGTTTGATGCATGGTTCTTAGCTGTAACATCATATCCTCAATGGGTGGCCAATATAGTGCCAGTGCCAAAGAAAGACGGGAAAGTGTGCATGTGTGTAGATTATAGGGATCTGAATAGGGAAACCCCCAAGGACGACTTCCCTCTACCATACATTGACATCTTAGTCGATAATACTGCTCAGCATAAAGTCTTCTCATTCATGGATGGCTTCTTAGGCTATAATCAAATAAGGATGGCTCCCGAAGATATGGAGAAGAATACTTTCATTACGCAATGGGGCACCTTCTACTACAAGGTCATGCCGTTCGGATTAAAAAATGCAGGGGCAACATATCAGAGGGCTATGGTTGCTTTATTTCATGACATGATTCATCATGAGATAGAGGTATATGTGGATGATATGATTGCCAGATAACAAAGTGAAGAAGAACATCTCGATCACCTGCATAAACTATTCGAGAGAATGAAGAAGTACAAACTGAGGTTAAACCCTAACAAGTGCACATTTGGAGTACGCTCTGGAAAGCTTCTAGGTTTTTTTGTTAGCAGTAAAGGCATTGAAGTTAATCCTGCCAAGGTAAAGGCCATCCAAGAAATGCCAGTCCCTCATTTTGAAAAAGAAGTCAGAGGATTCTTGGGTCGTCTCAATTACATTTCCCGTTTCATATCCCACTTGACTGCTACTTGTGAACCACTCTTCAAACTCTTGAAGAAAGATCAGGTAGTCAGATGGAACGATGAATGCCAGATTGCTTTTGACAAAATCAAAGAATATTTACAAGAACCTCCTATTCTCATGCCTCCAGTTGAAGGAAGACCCTTGATCATGTACTTAACAGTACTAGAGAATTCTATAGGGTGTGTTTTGGGCCAACATGACGAGTCTGGCCGAAAAGAGCATGTTATTTATTACCTGAGCAAAAAGTTTACCGACTGTGAAACTAGATATTCACTGCTCGAAAAAACTTGTTGCACTCTGGCATGGGCTTCTCGCCGGCTGAGACAGTATATGTTGACTCATACCACTCTGTTGATTTCTAAAATGGACCCAATCAAGTACATCTTCGAGAAACCTGCCCTCTCCAGACAGATAGCCAGATGGAAAATGATCTTGACCGAGTACGACATCCAATACACAACTCAAAAAGCCATCAAAGGAAGTGTACTAGTGGATTATTTGGGCCACCAAGCTATAGATGATTATCAGTCAATGAACTTTTACTTCCCTGATGAGAACATTATGCTGGTAACCAACGGTGCGAAACTTGGACCATATGATGGACCTGAACAAGGATCTTGATGGACTATGGTATTCGATGGGGCTTCCAACGCCTTAGGTAACAGAATTGGTGTTATGATCATATCTCCTGAAGGTTTCCACACTCCTTTCACTTCCAGACTATGTTTCGATTGCACAAACAACATGGCCGAGTACGAAGCATGCATCTTAGGTCTGAAAGCTGCTATCGACTTAAGGATCAAACATTTGAATGTGTTTGGGGATTCCTCCCTAGTGATCAGCCAAGTAAAAGGAGATTGGGACACTAAACACTCTAATCTCATCCCTTACAAGGAACTTGTGCTATCCCTGATTCCTCATTTCGAAGAAATTACTTTTGAGCACTTCCCTAGGGAAGAAAACTAGTTGGATGACGCTTTGGCAACCATGTCTTCAATGTTCAAGGTCAGATGGGATAACGAAGCCCCTATGATAATAATTGAAAGATTCAATGAACCTTCACATTTCTATGAGCTCGACACCAACTCAGAAAAGCCATGGTACCATGAGGTGATGAGATACCTCGAAACACAAGAATATCGAGAAGGGGCATCTATCAATGACAGAAAGTTCTTGCAAATATTTTCAGCCAAATTCTTCCTAAGTAACGGGATATTGTACAAGCGCAACCATGATTCAACTCTACTCCGATGTGTGGACAAGATGGAGGCATAGGAGATTATGGAAGACATGCACGATGGTCTTTTCGATACTCACTCAAGTGGACATACGATGGCTATGAAAATCTTAAGGGCTGGTTACTATTGGTCAACGATGGAGACTGATTGTCATCAACATTCAAGGACTTGTCACAAATGCCAAATCTATGCTGACAAGGTCCATGTGCCTCCTATCCCTCTGAATGTCATGACCGCTCTGTGGCCATTTGCAATGTGGGGGTATTAACATGATTGGAGAGATCAAGCCTACAGCTTCCAACGGACATCACTTCATTCTGGTCGCTATCGACTATTTTACCAAATGGGTCGAAGCCGCCTCGTTTGCCTCAGTCACCAAGAATGTGGTATCCAGATTCATCAGACACAACCTCATCTGCCGTTATGGTATCCCTGAAAGTATCATCGCCGACAATGGGACTAACCTCAACAATGATATGATCAGGGAGTTGTGCACTCAGTTTAGGATCAAGCATCACAATTCTTCTCCGTATAGACCAAAAATGAATGGCGCAGTCGAAGCGGCCAACAAAAATATCAAGAAAATTATGCAGAAAATGGTAGTAACCTATAAAGATTGGCATGATATGTTGCCGTTTGCTCTACATGGCTACCATACTTCAGCTAGAACATCAACTGGGGTAACTCCCTTTTCTGTAGTCTATGGCATGGAAGCTGTTTTGCCAGTGGAAGTTCAAATTCCCTCGCTGAGAATTATGACTGAGGCAAGCCTAGGCAAAGATGAGTGGATTCAAACGAGATTGGATCAGCTGAACTTGATTGACGAAAAACGATTAGCTACTGTTTGTCATGGTCAGGCATATCAAAAAACGGATGATCAAGGCTTTCAGCAAAAAGATCAAGCCTCGAGTATATCAAGTTGGTGACTTGGTGATAAAACGGATTATTCTACCATAAGGCGACCCCAGAGGCAAATGGACTCCCACATATGAAGGGCCATTTGTTGTCAAGAGAGTTTTCTCTGGCAGTGCCATGATGCTGACCACCATGGGCGGTGAAGATTTCCGACATCCTATAAACGCGGACATAATTAAAAAATACTATGCATAGGAAACCCGCTAGGTTGACACAGCTAGGAAAAATAAGGGCATCCCGACAAACCAGAAGGTTTGGGCAAAAATTAGGGATATATGCAAAAGATGGTACACCCGGCAAGTTGAAAACCCGAAAGGGCGACTTGGGAAAAAAAGGGTATCCTGGTGGACCGAAAACCCGAAAGGGAGGTCCAGGCAAAAATTAAGGATTAAAAGCGTATGACTATGTCCCGTGGAATCAATGCAGACAATTCTATCACAAAGGTCCAAGTACAAATGGTCCAAGATCAATCCAATCAACTTCGATCAACGGCAAGGGACGTTCGAAGACATTGAGGCAATAGTAGAGTTGGAAGGCAATGAGATCATTTCACGTGGCTATTTGTTTTCATTCTCAATTTTGTTTTCCTTTCGACGATTTCCTCTTACTAGGATCTCCGTCTTATGTACAAAAAACGCCTATTCATGGGTAAAATATCAATACAAATACATTTTGAAGTGCAAAATATTCTTTCTCTGTTTTGAATGCAAATTTGTCCAATGACTAAAATTGAATGAACATATGCATATGAACATAATTAAAACTATTTGGCCTATGTGTCCTGCTAAGCAGCAGCATCAACAACAGAGAATCAGCACACAGTAGCAGTAAGCATCACTTTAATGTATATGAAATAGTCGGACAAAGTTATCTCATCATCATTATCCCCACCAGGACGGCGATAATAAACCTTTCCCCAACAGAGTTGCCCACAAAGTCTCTTTGCATAGGGAAATCCCTGACCAAAGTCTCAACCTCTTGGGCATTTATTCCCCAACTAAGTCAATTTTTACAAGATTGAAGCCTCATGAATCTCTTCCTAAAGGAAATCCACTTTGTCAACAGGGTTTGTTTCCCCAACAGAGTTATTTCCCCAGCCGAGTTCAAATTTCTCAACATACAATAATCAAGACACCACAAATTGCCCGAATGAACCCAATTGCCTGGCTGAACCCATCATCCCCAGTTGGGTGTATCCTCCGCAAGCTGAGTCTGCCTTACCCAACTGAGTCTATACTCTCCAGTTTGAATCTCCCTTTCATATTATTGCAAATCTCAGGGCCACAACCCCTAATCCCCAGTAAAGCCGTCAGATAAGCCTTTACTATTTCCAAGAGATGCTTTAAAGCCTGGATTCAACCAGATATTAGCACAATTTTCAAGTCAATTACTGAAACCTGGATCCGACCAGATAACAATTTGACTTCTTCAATTACTGAATCTTGGACCTGACCGGATAATAGTTGATCTTAAAGATGCTATGAAACCTGGACCCGACCAGATAATAACCTAGCTCTTCAAACATATAGAAGAACCTGAACTCAATCCGACCAAGATTTAACCTCTTTTTCCCAGTAGAGTTGCCTCCATATCCCCAACAAATTGCTGAGAAAACTGGACCTGACCAGATATCAGTTTTCATTTCCGTCTTCTGAAATGATTTATTGTGAAACCTGGACCCGACCAGATAGCAATCATCCTCAGAGATTCGTTGTGAACCCTGGAAACCGACCAGATAACAACTAAATCCCCAAGTAGTTTATTATGAAACCTGGACCCGACCAGATAACAATTGACCGCATCGACCTTAGAAATCTACAAAGCCTGGCCCCGACCAAATAACAGTTTTCAAGTAGTTTATTGTGAAACCTGGACCCGACCAGATAACAATTGACCGCATCGACCTCGGGAATCTGCAAAGCCTGGACCCAACCAGATAACAGTTCTCAAGTAGTTTATTGTGAAACCTGGACCCGACCAGATAACAATTGACCCCATCGACCTCAAAAATCTGCAAAGCCTGGACCCGACCAAATAACAATTTTCAAGCAGTTTATTATGAAACCTGGACCCGACCAGATAACAATTGATCGCATCAAACCTCAGAAATACGCAAAGCCTGGACCCGACCAGATAACAGTTTTCAAACAATTTATTGTGAAACCTGGACCCGACCAGATAACAATTGACCGCATCAAACCTCAGAAATCCGCAAAGCCTGGACCCGACCAGATAATAGTTTTCAAACAGTTTATTGTGAAACCTGGAGCCCGGCCAGATAACAATTAACTATAATCCCCAGAAAGATACTATGAAGCCTGGACTCGACTAGATAATAGCACAACTTTCCAAGAACCATGAAGCCTGGATCCGACCAGATAGTAGTTTCCATTCCAAGTTACTGCAAAGCCTGGATCCGACCAGATAATAGTTAACTTCGGTATCCCCAGCAAGTTTTTGTGAAGCCTAGATCTGACCATATAACTATTCAATTTCAAGGAATTTTCTGTAAAGCCTGGGATCCGACCAGATAACAGTTAATTCGTCTCATCCTCCCGTAAGTGGTTGTGAAGCCTTGACCCGACCAGATAGCAGTCGACTACTTCATCCTCAGCAATTGTGAAGCCTGGATCAGACCAGATAACATCTGACATTGGAGCGATCTTCCCCAGCGAAAGCATCCTTTCAACAAAATTTGAAGATATGCATATTCTTCATCTCCAACAGGCAATCAGGGATTCAATCTCCCAGAATTTCCTCAGCAGTAGTCAGGGATTTATTTTCCCAGGAAAAAACATATACCTCACATTCATACATCATAGCATGTGCATACCATACGCATTTGGCATGATACCACATCTGGTGAACATCATGCAAACATCTGCATTTTACTAACCCTTTTCTCACAGGTAGAACATCAAGTTTCAGTATAAATCCACAAGAAGATTTGTGTTGACACTTCTTACAGCATTTACCAACATTACTCCAAATGGAATCTATAAGCCCATTCATCATCCATCTTCGAGTGCAAATTTCTGGGCACTTTAATGTTCAATCATCTTTCACCTTCAAGTCACGAATGGTGGATCCGCCAATCTAACTCTCCAGGTTCAAGAATTTTGAACAGGGGCAGCTGTTGTACCCTAAAATTCGCCATCTCATTTCACAAGGGATCACCCTGGATCCCAGGTTTGCTTCTATCAAGTTACCAGGCCTTGAATTATCAATTTTTCCAAACAAGTCATTCACAAGGGCAAAATGGTCATTTGCACACTGAAAAGTCAAACTTTGACTTTTGGATCAAAATCAAATTTCAAGAATCATATTTCATCAAGACATGTTGAAATATAAGGTTTTGTTTCATTAAGAAATCCAAAAAGTCAAAATTCTAAAGGTAAGATAACAACGTCTAAAGGAGGAGGAAAAGAACACCTAAGACCTTTTGAGTAGGTAGATTACTTTTAGTTGCTTTCTCAATTTCAAAACAAACATCTTTGCTATTTTCAAAAACAATCACATACACTTTCAAAACACTTTCCAAACGCGAAATACTTTCAAAAGCTCAACACTTTTGTATGCATTCTTACGAACGAGGATCATTACAAAAGTTTGCCTAAACGATGGCACCTTTAGAAATACTTTCAAAAACCACACAAAGCATATTTTCAAACTAAAGCAAGTGATCTAGCGAGTAACTAAGAGCCCATGGAAAACCATGGATGAAAAGGGTGCTAATACCTTCCCTTTTCATAATCTACCCCCGAACTCAAGAAAACATCTCTAAAGGTCTTTCCTGTGCTTTTTCACCTTTCCTTTTAGATAAAAGAAAAGTCGGTGGAGACTCTTGCTAAACCGCAACATTTGCGATAAAACACAAAACAATCAAGTCATTTCTCCCACCGTATCACACTATAACATGATTTGTTGTATATGTTATGCAATATGTGGTATCGTATGAGATAATTATGATTACCCATCATTCCGGTTTAACATTTGGTGTTGTGTATTCATGAGATTTGCTGTATGCTTTAATCGGAGTAATCCCGAATACTAGGATGTAAATTACTTATGATGTGGACCTTATGTGTCCTTATACCGTTGTGATGTGCTCGTGTAGCTCCATGTGCGGTGTTTCCACCAGCTGGACACTGCATCTGCATGCGCGGTATGTCATAATACCTTGGCTACCATTATGATGCGCTTGTGTGGGTCCATGTGTAGTGTTCCACCAGCAATTAATAACATCATGTGCTTGGTACGATGGGGTTCTGATTCCACTTAGGAAATATAATAGCGTGATTAAACTCACCGCTAATGGTGCCATATAGGAAAGACTATTAGGCATCGCCCAGTGGGCTCATGTTGTCGAAATGGAGTTTTTCGTTGGCAGTTAATCATATGTGTCTGGATGATGGATAAGATGTGATGCCTTATAGGAGAATTCACTCTTGGACTCGTCACGGATGGAATTCTACTTAGGAATGATCCAGGTCATCGTGCTATGACCGGGGCAAGTCTGTAATGCGATGCACGGGTGGAACTCACTGAGGGTGTGAACGTGTCACTTGAGTAGGGGCAAGTAAACTTACTCATGGATTCCTCGTACACGGGTACGGGTTTTCATACTTGGTTGTTTTCGGTTATGTGTATTGTGTGCCTCATTGGAAAGTTATGGGACTTTTGATGATGGTGTATCCATGATGTGTGCTTGTACCTGGCCGTGAGAGAAAACTCGGATTCACGATGAATCTGTTTGGCGCATGCACCCTTTAGTACTTAGTGAACCCTTATAATAGGGGAATTCACTGAGATTTAGTAATCTCACGCCATTCCAATTATTTATTTTCATGTTTTTTGAGGCAGGATCGAGGCAAGGGTAAGATGACTTAGCTCGTTTGTGGCGTTTCATGGTGATGTCTCATTTCTTTTAGGATTCCTTATTCTATGTTTTCTGGATATGTATTAGTACTTTTGGAATTGTATCATTTTGGCCATGACAATTTCGGAACGATGTAATTTGTACCATTACATATCTCTATTTCCGCTGCTTATGTATGGATGTCTGCGTACCATTTTAATACCATATGCATATATCCTAGGCAATTTATGTTTGGGGTGTTACAGTTGGTATCAGAGCAAGTCGATTATCGGCTTTGCCATGAAACATCGTAAGTCAGCTCAATTATGCCTCATATGTGTAATAGTCAGCATGATTCCTTATGTTCTACTTATGGCATTAAGCCTGATCAACTTAATTCTATGTGTAGGACAAATATGAAGATAGTTTATGGACACAGAGGTCCCGGAAGGCCCAGGACTAGGAATGTGGAGCCTGAGGCTGAAACTGGAGATACTAACGTACCTTGGCTTCAAATGATGCAACAGATGCAACAACTGAATCTAATGATTATGCAAATGATGCAAGGGATGCAAGGACAACAACCATCCGCTCCTACTCTTGTTCCACAAGCTCCAGTGGGTCCATATTTTCGTACCTTTTTCAGGATGAAACCCCCAGAGTTCGCAGGTGGCTTGGATCCTGTAGTTTCTCATGATTGGATCTACAGTATGGAGAGGATTTTCCAGGATATCCAGTGTACTGAGGAGGACAAGGTGATGTTTTTTGCTCAAATGTTGAAGGTTCCAACTGGTAGGTGGTGGGATATTGCATCTACCTATTTCACTTCCCAGGCGATTCCGAAGGATTGGAAGCACTTTAAGACAACATTCTTGGTGAAGTATTATCCTAATACCTTACGTGCCTAGAAAGAATACGAGTTTCAACTTTTCAAGCAGGGAAATATATCGGTGTCCGAATATGTTGAGAAATTTTAAGGCATGGTCGTCTACTCTAGACTAGTTGTCTATGCTCATGATGAATTGTAGAAGATTGACCAATATTTGTTTGGATTGAATGCTGATGTTGCCCATATGTTGCTGAAAATAGTTTGAGAAGAGTCAAGGAAGAAAGAGAGCAAAGTAGGCCTATGCGTAAGGATCAGGGGAAGACGAGGCAATTCCTAAATCCTTGAAATTCTCCTCCAGTAAGGAAGCCAGGTTATGGTGGTCAATCAGTTCAACTGCCTCTATGTATCAAGTGCAACAAAAGGCATCATGGGAATTGCCGGGGGGATCCGAGGAGGTGTCAGCAATGTGGTAGGATGGGTCACTTGATTAGAGATTGTCCAAATCTTAACATTTAGGATAAAACTACAGGCCATGTGTACACCTTGGATGCAAGGAAGGCCCAAGAGAATACCAATCTAGTTTCTAGCACGGGTTCTGTAAATAGTCAACTCTTGTTTGTTTTAGTGGATTATGGAGTGACACATTCCTTTATTTCTAACTCGTGTGTACGAAGGCTTAGATCCTAAGCCACTACTCTTTCTAATCCTATGATTATCTCGTCTTCTACAAATGATGTAGTGGAGGTTCAAAAAGTTTGTAAAGATTGTTCTGTTACTTTCAATGATCGTAACTTCTTAATTGATCTCATCTGCTTACCGCTCAAGAAGATCGATGTAATATTGGGCACAAACTGGTTGTCAGCTAACTTAGTGTACATCAGTTGCAAAGAGAAGGTTATATTCATACCTGTTGAAGAGACCACTCCTGTTAATGCTATTGGAAATCTGATCGAAGGTACAACTAACTTGGTCAATTATCTTTATGCTCAAGAGAAGTCGTTTCTTTTGGTCCTTACTACAGATCCCAAAAGTAAAAAGAGTGTGTCGGAGATTCCTCTTGTATGTGAATTTCCTGATTTATTTCCGGAAGATGTCACTTCTCTTCCACTAGAAAGGGAAGTCGAGTTCTCTATTGACCTTATTCTAGGAACCACTCTGGTTTCTATTGCTCCGAACAGAATGTCTCCTGCTGAGTTATTGAAGGGACAGTTAGAATATTTATTGGTGAAACACTTTGTTCGGCCTAGTGTTTCTCCATGGGGTGCTCCTGTTTTATTGGTTAATAAGAAGGATGATAGTATGCGTTTATGCATTGGTTACCGTTAGTTGAATAAGGTAACCATCAATAACAAGTATCCTCTACCATGGATTGATGACCTCCTAGATCAGTTGAAAGGAGCTTGCGTGTTCTCGAAGATTGATCTTGGGTCAGGGTATCATCAGATTCGAGTCAAGAGTTCGGATGTATCTAAGACCGCATTTAGGACGCGATATGTTCACTATGAATTCTTAGTTATTCTGTTTGGAGTGACCAATGCTCCCTCCGTCTTTATGGATTACATGAACTGTGTGTTTCAACCATACCTGGATCAGTTTGTGGTCATCTTTATACATGACATTCTGATTTATTCTTGGACTGTGGAGGAGCATATGGAACATCTAAGAATTGTTTTGTTCGTATTGAGGGATAAACAATTATTTTCAAAGTTTAGTAAGTGTGAGTTTTGGATGTTGGAAGTCAAGTTCCTCGAACATGTTATTTCTGGTGGCGGCGTAGCTGTAGATCCATCCAAAGTGGAAGCGGTGATAAATTAGGAACATCCCAAGAATGCAACTGAAGTCCAAAGTTTCCTCCGGTTGGCGGGTTACTATCGGAGGTTCATTATGGGGTTTTCCAAATTGGAGCTACCTTTGACAAGACTTACAAGAAAGGAAGTTTCTTTCGACTGGGATTCCGAATGTAAGAGATGTTTTCAGAAATTGAAGGAGAAATTGACTACTTCTCTAGTATTAGTGATTCTAGATCCGGAAAGGCCTTATGAATTTTTCTGCGACACAACTAAGAAGGGTTTAGATGGTGTATTGATGCAAGATGGTCAAGTTGTAGCCTATGCATCTAGAGAGTTGAGACCGCGTGAAGAGAACTACCCTACTCATGATCTTGAACTTGTTGCAATTGTTTTTGCACTTAAGGTGTGGCGACACTACCTGTATGAAGTCCACTTTGAGATGTTTAGTGATCATAAGAGATTGAAGTATCTCTTTGATAAAAAATAGCTCAATATGCTCTAGAGAATATGGATGGAATATCTTAAGGATTTTGAATTTGATTTGAAGTATCATTCGGGAAAAGCTAATAAAGTAGCGGATGCACTGAGTAGAAAAGATATTCGAGTCACAAAATTGATGGTGTTAGAATTTTATCTTTTGGATAAATTCAGGAACCTTGATTTATAATTCGAATGGGTCCCAATAGGTGTTTTGATCAGTAATTTAAATGTTTAGAATGAATTGTGGGAAAGAATCTGTCAGGCACAATACCATGATAGGAAATTACAATCTAAGGAAAGTCTTCTGGATTTCCTTCGAGCATCTGATGGAGTCATTATGTTTAAACACAGGGTGTGTATACCCAAAGATACAGTGTTAAAGAGAATGATTCTAGATGAAGCTCACAAAAGTAAGTTTACCATTCACCCTGGATCGACCAAAATGTACCAAGACCTGAAGAAACATTTTTGGTGGACCATCATGAAAGTAGACGTTGCGAATTATGTGGCACAGTGTGTTATTTGTCAACAAGTAAAGATAGAACACCAAAGGCCTGGTGGTTTGTTACAACCATTGGATGTCCCAGTAAGGAAATGGGATAGCATATTCATGGATTCCATTTTAGGTTTACCACGTACCTTGGGTGGACATGATTGGATATTGGTGCATGTGGATCGATTGACGAAGTCCAAACATTTCTTGCTGGTTAAGACGACTCACAAGGTTCCTCACTTGGAAAGACTCTTTACAACTGATATTGTAAGATTACATGGTGTACCGTCCAGTATTATTTCGGATAGGGACCCAAAGTTTACTTCGCGATTTTAGAAAGTGTTCCACTATGAGATGGGAACGAATTTGAGTTCGAGTACTTATAATCACCCGCAGACTGGTGGACAAATAGAAATAACTATTCAGACAATTGAAGACATGTTTAGAACATGTATTTTGGAAAGTGGTGGAAATTGGAAAGATCACTTGTCGTTGATTGAATTTGCGTACAACAATAGTTTCCACTCGATTATCGGGATGACACCATATGAAGCCTTGTATGGAAGGAAGAGACGACCGCCTTTGTGTTGGTGGGAAGTTGGTGAAAAATGAATTCTTGGACTAGAGATAATTCAAGAGACAACGGAGAAAATTAAAACGATCTAAGAGAAGATGAAGAAGGCGCAAGATTGCCAGCAGAGTTATGCGGATAAAAGAAGAAGACCATTAGAATTTTAGAAGGTGATCATGTGTATTTGAAGGTTACACTAAGATTAAAGTTGAAAGGACCATTTAAGACTTAGAAGCTTAGTCTGAGATATGTGGGACCATATCAGATCATAGGACGGGTAGGTGAGGTTGCATACCAATTAGGGTTGCCTCCTTCAATATCTGGGCTGCATGATGTATTTCATGTATCCCAACTTCGGAAGTTTGTGCCAAATTCATTTCATCCTATTCTTCCTGATGTCATTGAAATAGAACCAAATCTTTCCTATCATCCACAACCCATCCGTATTTTGGAGCATGCTAGTAAGTCCTTGAGGAAAAAGGAAATACTGCTCGTGAATGTGTTATGGGAAGAGTCTCTTCCGGAGGGAGCTACTTGGGAGCTCGAGTTGTCGATGTGAGAATTTTATCCTCGTCTATTTTGGTAAGTTTTTGAATTCAAGGACAAATTCTAAATTAAAGAGGGAGGATGTAATACCCAGTGTAATTATTTCCTAATGTATTTATAATACTAAATAATTTTCTAAAAATTATTGGGAGATCATTATACTAATCACTTGGTATTAGAGATATAATTGGAATCAATAATATAAACTAATCAAGTTTGGGGTATTATGGTCTTATTCCATCTAAGTTAGAATTAAGGACTTGTTTGGTTTCACCTTATTTTCATTATGCAACAAAAAACAGAATTGGAGAGAAATAGAAAGAGAGGAAGAACGTGAAAGGCAGGAAGAAAAGGAAAAAGGATTTTCTTGCATGCACTCCAAATCAGCCACCATCACCATTCTTGTTCTGATTTTCGTAGCTCACATCTCCCACACATCTAAGGTGAGTCCTAATAGATAGAAACTTGGGGTTTTAAGGTTAACATGATTTTGGGATTAAGGGTTTGAAAGTGTAATTTAATAATGCATGTTGATTTTATAGGTGAACAACATGTTCCTAATATGAGTTTCGTGCTTGTATATCGCGGGCACTTGAATTGGAGGGTAGAAATGGAGTTTGGAGGTCCCATGGCAGAAGTGATAAAGTTTTGATTTTTCTGTTTCGCGCAGACTGCGCTTAGCACGTGGGGTTGCACTCAGTGCACCCTAATAGTATTTGAAATTTTTAATAATTACAGATCGCGCTTAGCACGACGATCCCGCTTAGCGTGCCCTACTGAAGCTTGAAAAATTGAAAATTTCACAGTGCGCGCTTAGCGTGGGAGGCTCCACTTAGCGCGCCCTCCTAAACATAACTGAATTATTTTAAACCCCCTTGAGTGCATTCTCGTATTATGGTAGGTATTCGGATGCCTCTTACCTAGTGATAGACTATCCCTTATGGAATGAGTATATATGTAAGAATATGTTGAATTCTCTTTATATGTTAAAATGCTATAACATGATTTGTTGTATCTGTTATGTAATATGTGGTAATGTATGAGATAATTCTGATTGCCCATTGTTCCAGTTGAATGTTCAGTGTTGTGTATTCATGAGATTTGAGGTATGCTTGAATCGGAGTAGGCCTGGATACTAGGTATAATACCCCAATTTTGTCCTACCCTTTTACTTTTATTTGGCTTATGCATTTTTTCCACTTCTTATTTCATCTGCATACCTTCCACTAGGTCATCTAACACATCATGCACATTCATCAATAAAGTTGGCACACTGGAATATGGAATTGGGGGTTTCAATATGGATTTAAGGACATCACTTGGTTTCTCCGTCACTATCGGTTGAAGGCTAGGGCTTTTTACTCATTGTGAGTTTCTCCTTTCATCAAGATACAAGATCATCTTAAGATCAAGTGCCAAAGTTCATTTGTGTATGCTTAAGACCTCATCAGAGATTGTCAACTGAGATCGTTTGAACTAGGGTTTTGGAACTCTTCAGCATCCTAAGCCATCTTCTCCATCATTAAACTTCAAAACAAATCCTCAGAGTTTCATTAATGATTCTAACTGAGGAGACTGTGAGCTATGGCTTTGATGTTAATTCGTTTCTTCATTCAGTACATACCTCATGAAGATTAGGGTTTATATCCTATCATAATTGAGTCTGTCAACATTTTCACTGGGTGTTTATGGGATAGTGTGATACAGTGGCCATAACCGAACTGTTTTGAAATTCTGGTTTGTGTTTTGCGTTTGTTTTTGCAAAATGTCGTGGTAAGCAAGAGTCGCCACTGACTTTTATTTTATCCAACAAGGAAAGGAAAAAAGCACAGAAAAATTCCTTTTTTCGAGATATTTCTGAATACGGGGGGTAGATTATAGAAAGGGAAGGTATTAGCACCCTTTCTATCCGTAATCTACAGGCTCTTAGGTATTTGCTCATCATTTTTAAAATTGTTTTCTTTGTGTTTGTGGGTTTTAAAAAGTTTTTGTTTTAACTTGGATTTAACTCTTGCTTCTGTCTTCAAGAGTGTAATGAAGTGTTTTTGAAAACTTGTTCGTAAAAGTGTAAGTGTGAAAAGGTTTTGTTTTGATCAAGCAAGTACTTAAGAACTAATCTACCTACTCGAAAAAGGAATCGTTCTGTATTCGTTTCCTTTAGACAGCGCTATCCCACTATTAGTGAGTAGGTAGCACCGTCGTTGGACTTTGAGGGTCAATTCGAAAGAGGGACATACATTCACTAAAGCAACATTAGGACGTCTTAGCGGTGACCCTAATGTCTTAGATCATTTATCCGAGGAAACAATATCCGAGGCAACCATTTCGAGGAAACTTATGATCTTTTAGACAAGAGGGCGACCTCTAAAACAACCTATACTCAATGACCGTTACCGAAGGCAAAAAAGTGGGGGGTACCCTAGGAGTGCGCATGTGCGAGTGTGTTGATTTCATTTTTTTATCATTGCACATGTTTAGGGTGATCTAACTATTTTAAATTTAGCCATACATTCTTGTCATGCAAACCCTATTATCAAACATCTAGCAGTTGAATATTTGCAGAAATTAAAGTGCGGAATTTAAACTAAACTATTACAAGGCTTCAGGTATTTACATAGCCAAAGACAAAACCTTTGAAATATAAAAGCGGTAAAATTCAATAAATGTCCTAATTTAGTTATTACAAACCGGGAGCAGATACAATAATTGGATAAAAATAAAGCGTGCGAGAAAATTAGATCGAATGCGAGAACTAGGGTTTTGAACCTCTTAATTAAAATAAAATGTTTTTGTTGTTTTTAATATCTTTTAAGAAAAGAAATTAAGTTTTAAAATTAAAAACTAAATTAATTGGTTATTAAATAAATTAATGAAAAAATGTTTAAATGACATATTTTTGGTTTTTGTTATTTTAGGAAAGAAATAAAATAATTAAGTTAGTAATAAAAACCTATTGATTCTAACTAATTTTAATTATTTGAAAAATAAATTAAAGTTATCTAAAACATTAATAACCTAATTAAATTAATTGATTTATTGATGAAAAAATAAAATTCTAAATTTATTTGGACATAAAATATTTTTGGTGATTTTTGATAAGAAGAAAATAATTTTTGGTTAGTAAATAAAATAAATAAATAATTAAATGAAAATATAAACAAAAATATAAAATAGAGAGATGGGCCTGAATTGGAGGTGTAGAAAGCAGATTCCTTGGCCCATTAGTGCTGATCCACATTGACTTTTGCAATCCTGTGCATTGCGTTTGACTAGGCTTATGGTGTGCTTGCAATGGTGGCCACCAGATTTGGCCATCTGGCCATCTGGCCTGTTGATGATGGAAGGTCCATGGTGGGTTTCCTGGATTGTACACACTCAGAATTTCCTGAAAACAAATGAGAAAATAACAAATGCTTGAGGCAGGGATCGAACCCCTGACCTCCAGCCTCTAACGCCTTGAGAACCTGTGTGGCAACCACTATGCTGTTTTGTTTTGATTTTTCATAAAACACACAATAATGATAATATATGAAAAAAAGAGTTAATGGATGATTGTAACAAAAAAACGCGCCAGATTTGAATAGGCCTATGAGGGAGTGACACGCAGTCGTCCCCTTCCTCTCTTTGTGGGTAAAAGTAAAATACTTTAACCTATAGACGTTTTGTCCGTCGCTACAAGCAAGGGTCCTTCCAAAATCCTCTACAAGCCACATAAATGGAAACCAACGCCGTGGTTGAGTTCGTCTCACTCTCCTGATCACAACTGTACCCATTACCAAGGCCAATTATCCCTGAAATTGAAAGCCTTAAAACCAAGCTTGAAAACCTAACAATGGTGAGTAACGCTACAAGCCATATAAATGAAATCAAATAATGCAGAAAGTTTGAAAATGCTTCATAGGTTAAGAATGTACCATTATTTTACACTATACGTGCAAGAATGATGCTAATAGAATTCAAGAATATAGTGATACTGTGACGGACTTACAGCGCGTTGTAGGGCTGGAAAACACTTGGTTTCGATTGCGTTCACTTGCTGAGAGTGCTGGGAAACAATTGGGAGAGGTATCGAGCCTTGAGGATGCCTCTAAGTGGGATTTTGATCTCACACTTTTTTGCTCTTTTTTCAAATTTCGTTCTTGCTCTCACGCCTCATTTTCAACCTTCTTTTGATCTGCCTCGCCTCCTTATGTATCAAACAATGCATTAGGGTTGATTATTGTGTCCAAATCTTCCTTCTTCAATGCTTTTCATATTTGATTTGATTCTCTTTAAAAACCTTCCAAATTTGGCTTCTTTTCAATCTTTTTGTTCCCAGAAGCCTTGATGCGAATTTGAATGATGGCTAGCTGTGATTTAAGACCTGAAATAATCACAAAATCCTTGGTTTTCAATATATATTTTTATTTGATTTGATTTGTTTTGATTTAATTTGAAGTAATTCAAATAAAAACCAAAATAAATAATAAAAATAAAATATGGACAAGTGGCAAAGGCTATAGCACGTGGGTTATGTTGCCAACTCAAAACAAGTGAAAAAGATTGGGCCCATTTGGCAAAATTTGAAGTTTTGGGCATAGTTGACTTTTGGCAATTTTATCAAAAAGGTCAACTTCACCAATATATAACTTCCTCAATTTTGACTCTTTGGAGTTGTTCTTGGACTTTTTAGAAAGCTTGAGATGTCCTCTAAGCAACCCGTTTGGTCTCATCTCATTTTTATATTCCATGCTTATGTATGAAGCTTTGACAAAAAAGGTGTTTTTGTTGACTTTTCAAAATGACCTACAATGTCCAAATTCATAACATCTTGTGAGTGCATATTTTGAACTTGGGAGATGAATATGGATTATAGGGAATTGCATCCTCTTCAAAATGAGCTTTGGATGGGTCATTTCTCATAAAGTATGAGAAAGTTATGCTTGGTCAAAGTTGAGTTGACTTTTCCTACAAACCCTAATTTAACAACTTTTGAGTCTTGATGAATTATGAGCAATCCTTGATGAATCGTGATCAAACCTTGATAAAATGATGAAATATAATTCAAAATTAGGATTTTGACCAAAAATCTTGAATTTTGATTGTATGTAGGCCACAATTGACTTTTGCCCTAGCATAGTCGATTTTTGGACCTTTGAGCAATTGACTGAGCAAACTTCCTATGCAAGGCTTGAAACTTGAAATGGATGATATTGAGAACATATTAGGACATTGGTGATTATTTGGGACCACTTAGACTCAAGTACCTTGATGCAACATGAAACCCTAATTTGGGGTAGACTACCTTAGGAGAGAGCTTGTCTGGCCAACCCTTGGACTACCTTGAGCAACTTGGAGATCTTTCATGCAATGTTTTGAGAAATATGATAGGGCAAATTTTGGGGTATAACATTTTCCCCTGTTCAATCTTCTTAAACCTGGGGATGCCGATTGGCTTTCGTGCCTTTCGTAATCCGAAGGTGGAAGTTGATTGAACACTAGAGTGCCCAGAAATTTGC
Organism: Vicia faba; assembly: GCA_948472305.1. Classification (NCBI taxonomy): domain Eukaryota; kingdom Viridiplantae; phylum Streptophyta; class Magnoliopsida; order Fabales; family Fabaceae; genus Vicia; species Vicia faba. The sequence continues at coordinate 953,335,641 of OX451738.1, read as the reverse complement.
ACTCGCATGAAGTGGTAGTTGTCTTGTGCTGTCGGGAATGGGCTTATAGATGCCATTTGGAAATCGCTTACGGGAGATGGGCTTAAAGATGCCATCCAAAGGAGTGTCGATCACATAAGAGATTCCTTAGCGAGAGCTTGTATACCTGTTGTTTGAGGAAAATGCTATTGGGGAAGATTGATCTTTATTGAGAGAAATAGAATTTTAGGAGATTCATCGTCCGTTATTCAGCTGGGGAGTCGTCTCTGTTGATATTTAGGAACTTTGGTCGTACGTACTCAACTGAGGAGTCATCTCTGCTGATATTTAGGAACTTCAATCGTCCGTACTCAATTGAGGAGTCATCTCTGCTGATATTTAGGAGCTTCGATCCTCCGTACTCAACCGAGGAGTCATCTCTGCTGATATTTAGGAACTTCGATCGTCCGTACTCAACTGAGGAATCATCTTTGTCGATATTTAGGAACTTAGATTGTCCGTACTCAACCGAGGAGTCATCTCTGTTGATATTTAGGAACTTCAATCGTCCGTACTCAACTCAGGAGTCATCTCTGCTGCTATTTAGGAACTTCGATCGTCTGTACTCAATGGAGGAAACATCTCTGCTGATATTTAGGAACTCGTCCATAATTCAACCGAGGAAACATCTCTGCTGAGATTTAGGAACTCGTCCGTAATTCAACCGAGGAAACATCTCTGCTGAGATTTAGGAACTCGTCCGTAATTCAACCGAGGAAACATCTCTGCTGAGATTTAGGAATTTGTCTGTAATTCAACCGAGGGAACATCTCTGCTGAGATTTAGTAATTTGTCTGTAATTCAACTGAGGAAACTATTCTGTTGAGATTTAGGAACTCGTCCGTAATTCAATTGAGGAAATATCTATGTTGAGATTTAGGAACTCGTCCGTAATTCAACCGAGGAAATATCTTTGTTGAGATTTAGGAACTCGTCTGTAATTCAACTGAGGAAACATCTCACTGAGATTTAGGAACTCGTCCGTAATTCAATTGAGGAAACATCTCTGCTGAGATTTAGGAACTCGTCTGTAATTCAACTGAGGAAATATCTTTGCTGAGATTTAGGAACTCGTCCGTAATTCAACTGAGGTAAAAGCTTTATAGCCTGAACTTTGTGAGAATTTAATCGTATTCTTCCTGAAAGGTAAAGGATAGCTGTATGTAATGCATGATATGTATCAAGCAATGATGTTCTCAAAATAAATGAGATTGGGTTGTATGATGCGTATATGCATGTGCATGATGTATGGAAATGTAATGTTTTTAGCTGGGGAAAATAAATCCCGAATAGCTGCTGGAGAAAAGAGTTGAACTCTTCGTTTCCGCTGGGGATAACGAATGGATATGATTGTGAGAATAAACCTGCAGGAGAGGATAACTCTGCTGGGGAATAAACTGATGAGGAGATTACTCTGTGGGGAAGAGATGCTCTGCTGAGGATTCCGCTGATAAATTCAGCTTGTAAATGAATTACCGTTGTTAGCGATAATGAACACTGTTGGGGATTGAGTTTCCGTCCGTGAAAGGGATGAACTCCGCTGGGGATGATCTTTCAGTTGCGACTTCACCAGGGATAACCTTTTAGGCTCTATTGGGGACAATCTTCCAGAGTCTACTGGGGATGATTTTCCAGACTCCACTAGGGAAGATTTTCCAGACTCCACTGGGGAAATTTTTTATACTCCGCTGGGGAAGATTTTCCAGACTCCACTGAGGATATTTTTAATACTCCGCTGGGGATGATAAGACTTTTTAGTGCTGATGGTAGATAAACTCTTCTTGGGGAGAATATTACCGACTCGTCCGCGGTTGTGAGTCTCAGCTGGGAAGAGTTAACATTACTGTCTCTTTCTTACTCTACGGGGAGTGAATGCACCTCAGCCATATTCTTCAGCTAAATATATCCCTGTACCTGGTGGACAGAGCAACTGTAAAGCTTGGACAATTCTTATTGCCCTTGTTCCTGATATTACGAATAATTGTCTTTTGTTTCGCATGTAAATATTCATGAGCAGCAATTAATGTCAAATGCATATATCAAAAATGAACATTGGACGTTCTTTGCAAAACAAAACAGAAAAAGGAAAAACAATTTGAAATTTCTTTGGAAATGAATTGTATTGATTTTGAAGTTTGGCCTGTAAATAGGCATTTTTGTACAAGAGGCTGACATCCTAGTAAGAGAACGCCACCGAACAATAGAGTTTATACAATTTGTGAAAAAAATAAAAACAGCTATGTGAACAATCCCACTGGGTTCCAACTCTGCTATTGCCCTTATGTCCTCGAGCATCTCATCACTCTGCTACTTGGTTGAAGGTAAATCAGATTGATTAGTGTCGTTCGAGCTTGATAGTCGTTACCGAAGCCTGGTCGCGAGGTGATCCAATGAGACATAGTGTTACACTTTGATCCCTAATTTTTTCCTGGACCGCCCTTTCGGGTTTTCAGTCCACCGAGATACCCTTTTTTGCCCAAGCCGCCTTTTCAGGTTTTCGACTTGCCGGGTGTACAGATTTTTCATTTTCATCCCTTAATTTTGCCCGAACCCTTTTGGTTCGCCGGGAAGCCCTTATTTTTTCCTAGGGAAGTCGACCTAGCGGGTCTTTGATTATGCGTAGAATTTTTTCACTATGCCCGCATTGACGGGGTGAGGAAGTTTGTCACTATCCATGGTGGTTAGAATCATAGCTCCTCTTGAGAAAATGTTCTTAACCACAAATGGCCCTTCGTAAGTAGGGGTCCATTTGCCCCTGGGATCACCTTGTGGTAGGATGATGCGCTTGATCACCAGATCCCCAACTTGATACCCTTGTCGTCTAACTTTCTTGTTAAATGCCTTGATCATCCGTTTTTGGCACGTTTGACCATGACAAATAGAAGTAAGTCTCTTCTTGTCGATTAAGTTCAACTGATCAAGCCGGGTCTGGATCCAATCATCTTCGCTCAAACCTGCATCCTTCATAATCCAAAGAGAGGGTATCTGAACTTCAATGGGCAAGACTGCCTCCATACCATATACCAAGGAATAGGGTGTTTCCCTTGTTGACGTCCGCACTAAGGTACGGTACCCATGAAGAGCAAATGGTAACATCTTGTGCCAGTCTTTGTATGTCACTGTCATCTTTTGCACAATCTTCTTAATGTTTTTATTAGCCGCTTCAACAACCCCGTTCATCTTCGGCCGGTAGGGAAAAGAGTTGTGAAGCTGTATCTTGAATTGTTTGCAGAGCTCGATGATCATTTTATTGTTGAGATTTGTACCATTGTCTGTAATGATCCTCTCTAGTACACCGTATCGACAGATCAGATTATGCCGAATGAAACGTGCCACGACGTTCTTGGTTACGGTAGCAAAGGAAGCTGCCTCAACCCACTTCGTATAGTAATCAATAGCTACCAGGATGAAACAATGCCCATTGGACGCAATAGGTCTGATCTCACCGATCATGTCAATGCCCCACATTGCAAAAGGCCAAGGAGCTGTCAAGACGTTCAGAGGAATAGGAGGTACGTGCACTTTATCAGCATTGACTTGGCACTTGTGATAGGTCCGAGAATGCTGATAACAGTCGTCTTCCATTGTAGACCAATAATATCCTGCCCGTAGGATTTTCTTTGCCATGGTGTGTCCACTGGAATGAGTTTTGAAAGTACCTTCATGTAATTCTAACATAATCCTTTTTGCTTCATTCTTATCCACACATCACAGTAAGGTCGAATCATGGTTACGTTTGTAAAGGATACCATTACTGATGAAGAACTTCGTCGCGAACCTCCTCAGAAACTTGTTATCATTAACAGATGCACCCTCAGGGTATTCTTGAGCCTCAAGATACTTCTTCACCTCGCGGAACCAGGTTTTATCTGTTACCTCTTTAGTCTCAATATCACAACAATGTGCGGGTTCATCCAAACTCTCAATGGTAATCTTGGGAGCCTCGTTGTCCCAATTGACTTTGAACATAGAAGTCACCGTAGCTAGCGCGTCCGCCAACTGATTCTCCTCTCTTGGGAAGTGTTCAAAGGTTATCTCCTCAAAGTGTGGAAGCAACGTCAATACATACTCTTTGTAAGGAATAAGATTTGGATGTTTCGTATCCCACTCGCCCTTGATCTGACTAATCACGAGAGCGGAATCTCCGAATACACTTAAGAACTTAATCCTTAGGTTAATTACTGCTCGAAGACCCATGATGCAAGCTTCATACTTCGCCATATTGTTGGTGCAGTTGAAACATAGTCGGGCGGTGAATGGAGTATGAGAGCCTTTAGGAGATATGATCACGGTGCCAATTCCATTACCCAAAGCGCTTGAAGCTCCATCAGAGTACATAGACCATTGGGATCCTTCCTCAGGTCCTTCATCCGGTCCAGGTTCTTCACAGTCGGTTACTATCATGATATTCTCATCCGAGAACTCGAAGTTCATAGAATGGTAATCATCCACTGCCTGATGTGCCAAATGATCTGCCAACACACTTCCATTGATTTCCTTTTGGGTCGTGTACTCGATGTCATACTCAGTCAAGATCATCTGCCATCTTGCTATTCTTCCGGATAAGGCAGGCTTCTCGAAGATATACTTGATTGTATCCATCTTTGATATCAATAGAGTGGTGTGAGTCAGCATATACTGTCTCAGCCGGAGAGCAGCCCATGCCAAAGCGTAACAAGTTTTCTCGAGCAACGAGTATCGGGTCTCGCAGTCGGTAAACTTTTTGCTAAGGTAATAAATAACATGCTCTTTTCGGCCAGACTCGTCATGCTTCCCCAGCACGCACCCCATTGAGTTGTTGAGTACTGTCAAGTATAAAATTAAAGGTCTCCCTTCAACTGGAGGCATCAAAATAGGTGGCTCTTGGAGATATTCTTTGATCCTTTCGAAAGCGGCCTGACATTCATCGTTCCATCTTACCACTTGATCTTTCTTCAGTAGCTTGAAGATTGGCTCACAAGTAGAAGTCAGGTGTGAGATGAATCGAGCAATATAGTTCAGACATCCCAAAAAGCCTCTGACTTCTTTTTCTATGCGGGGAGCTGGCATTTCCTGTATAGCCTTCACTTTTGCAGGATCCACTTGAATACCTTTATCACTAACAAAGAAACCCATCAGCTTACTAGACCTTACTCCGAAGGTACACTTGTTCGGGTTTAACCTCAGTCTGTACATCTTCAACCTGTAAAATAGCTTCTGAAGATGGTCAAGATGTTCTTCTTCAGTCTAGGACCTCGCAATCATGTCGTCAACGTATACCTCAATCTCATGATGGATCATGTCATGGAACAAAGCGACCATGGCGTGCTGATACGTTGCCCCAACATTCTTCAATCCGAAGGGCATGACTTTGTAGCAAAAGGTACCCCACTGGGTGACGAACATTGTCTTCTCCATGTCTTCAGGAGCCATCTTAATCTGATTGTAACCGGAGAAACCATCCATAAAGGAGAAGACCTTATGCTGTGCGGTGTTGTCAACCAAAACGTCGATATGAGGCAGAGGGAAATCATCCTTGGGGCTCGCCGTATTCAGATCCCTATAGTTAACACACATTCGAACCTTACCATCTTTCTTCGGCACCAGAACCACGTTGGAAACCCACTATGGGTAAGAAGTAACTTTCTGTTTCACTGGAGGACAGTCTTCCTTGGTAGGCAGGCGGTGAACCACAATATCGGTATCCAACCCAGGCATATCTTCATAAGACCAGGCAAAGATCTGAACATAGTCACGCAACATCTGAATCAACCGTTGCTTGACACTAGGCACCAGATTTTCACCGATCTTAACCTCTTTCTTGTCTACCTCTGTACCCAGATTCACTGATTCCACTGGCTCTTCATGCGGCTGTATGACCCTCTCTTCCTGAAGTAACAGTCTAGCAAGTTCCCCAGGCACTTCGCAATCATCCTCACCTTCGTCCTCGACTTGGTTGATCGGACTTTCGAAGTCATAACTGGCAGTAGCAAAGTCATTATCAGTGGGATCCAGAGTGGATGTAGACCTGTATATGTGAGTGTGTGTAAAATAGCTGTTTTGCAAGATAGAAAAGAAAAAACAAGGAGCGAAAAATTTGTAATGCAGAAAAAAACGTCCAATGCTTTTATTAATGATATATGGAAATGACACATAATAAGCCCTCAAACAAAGCCACGGTGCCTCAGGTAAGGCACCGGGCCGTAAAGTTTAAAATTGTCTGTTACAAACTTAAAACAAAAGTCTCATTACTGGGTAATAAAAGAAACAGGCATAGAATCCTTCACCGTCCAATTGCTTAATCCACCGTCGATAGTCGGGTAAATCCAGCTGTCAATATCAAACTCTTCTTCATCATCCCCAATAGCATTCACTCCTGCGTCATGTTTGGGCATAGGTGCCGTTATGACATTAGGCTTTTCTGGTGGTTCAAACTCAATCTCCTTAGCTTCAATCAGATCCTGTACCTTATTCTTCAAGACCCAGCAATTATTCGTATCATGCCCCGGGCTATCGGAATGAAAAGCACAGCGGGCGTTTGGATTATACAGCGGTGATGTAGTATTGGGATTCTTCGGGGCTTCCCTCAGAGTCACCAAGTTGGTCTTTAACAACTGCGGCAGAATTTGAGACAGGGTCATACTGAGCCGAGTAAATTGTCTCTGCGGCCTCTCTGTTCTTGGCTGATTATTGCATTGTGGGGCAACAGCAGGCCTTGACATAACCACCGCATTAACCGCTTGGCGGCGCTCAAGTCAGTTCTGGTTTCTAGACCTGTAGACTACACTCAAATCCTTCTTGAAGGGCTTCTTTTCTGTACTTGACGAAGCACCTTTCTGTATCTTGCCAGTTTTGATACCGACCTCAACTCTTTCCCCGGTCATAATCAGCTCAGTAAACCCGGACGATGACCTTCCGATCAAATGGTTGAAATATGGAGCAGGCAAGGTCCCAAGAAACATATCCACTAACTCCCTATCAGCCAGAGGGGGTTGTACTCTTCCCGCAAGATCTCTCCACTTTTGACCATAGTCCTTAAAACCTTCGCTCGCACCCATAGACATACCCTAAAGTTCGGTACGCGTGGGAGCAAGGTCGACATTATATTGATACTGCTTGTAAAAAGCAGCAACAAGGTCCTCCCAGATACAGACGTTAGCTCCTTCTAGTTGGTAGAACCATTCAAGTTGAGTCCCTGAAAGACTATCTTGAAAGAAATGAATCCATAGGTTCTTATCAGCAGTATATGGTTGGAAGTTTCTAACATACGAGCGGAGGTGTAGCTTTGGGCAGGAGACCCCGTCGTACTTAGCAAAGACTGGTGCTTTAAACTTGTGGGGAATCACTACCCAAGATGCCAAAGCCAAATCTCTGAAGTCCAGACCAGGGACCTTCTGGACTTCCATTGCGCTTAACCGGTCTTCAAGTTGCTTATACCTGTCCTGAGCCGGAGGATACTGGTCTTCATCAAAGTCAGTCTCATTGTCAGAAACCACAGAGCTAGGGGCCCTCCTTTCTTCTTGATTTTCTCCCCCTCCAGATGAGTGAGATAAATCAACATCCTGTCTTAATATGTTCCCGAACCTGTGACCCAAATTCAGGAGGACCTTCTTCTTCTTCTTCTTCTTCTTATCCTTCAAGATAAGAGTCTTCAGATCTTGCTGACCCTTGGCCAAGTTCATGAACATTTCCTAGAACTGAGCATTTTGGGCTTGAAGAGCCTTGATAGCTTGTTCAGTAGGCGTTTCAGAAGACATGATTGCTGAAATAAACAGCAAAGAAGATGAGAAACCTATAAGGGTACCTGTAATGAGGTACATGGGAATGGAATGCATATGATATGATTTCAAACACTTTGGAGATTCGAATTCGTAAACCAAAACGAAACATAATTTTATTAGATAAACAAACTTGAAACAATGTTTAACAAATGCCTTTAAGGCGTTACAAAAGGAATACTGAAAAGTAAGTCTAAACTAAAAGCAATAAAAGACATTAGCGCTCCCATGGTCATTTTCCTTTGGTGCTGACATAGTCGTTGAGGACCCTCTCATTCTCCAGTAGCCTTGTAAGCTTCAAGATCTTCCGTTCTTATTCGTGATACTTCTCTCTGTAAGTATCCCGTTCTTCGCTTAGCTGGATCCAAGACCTCTTTAATGCCCCAATGTCAGTAGGCATGTATGGATGAAGGACTGTACAAGGAACCCCTTCTTCATCAGCACGTTCCATAATCACCGGTAAGATAACTTCGTATGGCATCCCTAGCTTTTGAGCACGGGCTCGAACCCACCGGAGATACATTAGCATCGGGAGAGAAGTCTTCATGCCTAGCTCATGTGGATCAGACCTGTGCACCCTATCCCATGCCCGTATGAACCTGTGGCAATGTCCCTCAACATCTCCCTGGAAGTCAAAGACAATGTTTGGAAGCAGCAACTCATGAGGTCCGTCCCTTCTAGCTCGTCCAAACTGTCGTAAGGCCAGACAAGGATTATAGGTGATCCCTCCTCTAATTCCAAGTAATGGAACGTTGGGGTATTCCCCACGGCGATCAATAACAACTACTTCTTCCATGTCTTTAGTACTCCAGATGATGTCCGTATGAGCAGGGGACATAATTCTGTAGGCCCAACCCATGCCTTCCTCGTTCTTCAAAATAGATTTGGGGAGGTGAGAAATAAACCACCTCGCCAGCAATGGTGCACAAAACATAAGGGTTCCCCGTTTCCGAGCAGTACGGGAATAAAGAGCATGTAGAATGTCACCTAAGAGAGTGGGCACTGGATTTCAGGACATGAAGATCTTCACCGTGTTCACATCAACAAAGGAATCTGAATTTGGAAACAGAACCAAGCCATAAATGAGAAGAGCCAGTATGTCTTTAAACGCTTGAAAGTCTAAACTGTCCCAGAATTGATGAGCCTGATCAACCAAGAATTTAGCCAAGAAGCCTTTTATCCCACTCTGAGTTTCCCAATTAGACACTACATCAACCCTTGTAAGATGGAGGGCTGAAGCAATATCCTCCGGCCTAGGAGTTGTCTCCAAACCTGTAAATGGGGTCTGCTCTAGAATAGAGATGCCGAGTAGATCAGAGAACTCCTCCAAGGTAGAGACCAATTGATAGTCCGGGAAGGTAAAGCATTGGTACAATGGATCAAAGAACTGGAATAAGACACTCATCATTTGTTTGTCCAGCTTAGAAGTGACTAGACTAAGGAGGTGACCATGTCTTCTGTCAAAAGAGGAAGTGTCAGGAACCTTGGAAACCAAATCTCTAAGCTGAGTAAGAATCTGTACAAAGCTGATCCGAGTAGTGTTTCTATGCATAGATGCCATGATCTGCAAAACAGAATAAGGATGAATCCCATTGGTCTTTGAAATGGTTAGTCCAATGCAATATTCATGCAATGTCATGATGCATGATGTCGTGATAAAAACACACCACAAGTATTCACAGATAGCAAACATGGTAAGGGCAAACAAGTCACACAGTAGCCCTTAAATTTCAGGCTGGCATGGATTTTAGGTATTACCCTCTTTCAGTTTAGTTGGTTCAACCTGTCCTAGTAATGGGAACCGGGTTCTAGAGGATCTAAATATCAATGACCACCCTCGATCGGTCATAATTCCAGTTTAGCAACCTTTTCTTGCTGCCGGAATCATCGCGAGAGTTTGGTCTCAATGAGTGTAGCATACTGCTACTTTTCTGTGGCCAAGTTGGTCAATTATAGGTTCTAAGGTTAGTTGGTGCTTAATGACCCCTTAGCAGCACCATATTCTCCTTGTTCAGCCACAAGGGATATCGATACAAACTAAAGTGTCACACCAACATAGCTACTGCTTCAACTGTATCAGTCTACGCCGTAGAGTTCCCTCACAGTTTATTGCTACTTACCTAAAAGGTATCCCCAGATCCGGGTTAGGATCTATAGTAACTCCAATTCAAACCCACAAGAATAAAGCAAACAGATCAAACAATTGAAAACAATATGAACTAATCCTAAGGTACACCCCACTTATTAAGTCCCCAACAGAGTCGTCAGTTCTGTGATACGGTGTGTGATCGATGGAAATAGAATTGACTATTTTGGAATGCTGGTTTGCGTTTGCGTTTTCAAAATGTCGCGGTAAGCAAGAGTCGCCACCGTCTTTTATTTTATCCAACAAGGAAAGGACAAAAGCACAGAAAAATTCCTTTTCGAGATGTTTCTCGGGTTCGGGAGGTAGATTATAGAAAGGGAAGGTGTTAGCACCCTTTCTATCCGTGGTTATCCACGGGCTCTTAGGTACTTGCTCATTGTGTTTTCAAAAGTTTGCTTTTCTTTGTGTATGTGGGTTTGAAAAGAGTTTTTGTTTGAAAGGAGTGTAAGTGCGAAAAGTTTTTTTTGTTTTGAAAGAGCAAGTACCTGAGAACCTCTACCTACTCAAAAGAAATTAAGCTGTGTAAATGTCCTTTAGACAGTACTATCCCACTATTGAGAAGTAGGTAGTACCGTCGTTGGAGTTTCGGGTCAATTCGATTATAGGGACATGTGGTCACTAAAGCAATAGTAGGACGCCTTAGCGATAACCCTAATGTCTTAGATCTTTTTTTATCCGAGGAAACCGTTTCGAGGCAACTTTGATCTTTAGATAGGAGGGCGACCTCTAAAACACCATATACTTAATGACCACGTCGAGGCAACCAAGTGAGGCGTACCCTAGGAGTGACATGTGCGAGTGTGTCAGGTTTCAGTTAAGTTATCTTTGTACATGATTATGGTGAGCTACGATTGATTTTAATTTTAAGAGAAGTCTTATCATGCATAGCCTAGTTAGCATACATCTAGCAGTTAAATATTGCAGAAAATAAAGCAAAGCTATTACAAGGCGTCGGGTATTTACATCACTAAAAACAAACCCTTGAAAAGTAAATTGCGGAAATTAAATGAAAGCGATAAAAAGGGTCCTAATTAAAGCTATTACATCCTCGGAATAATTACATAATATGGATCAAAAATATGAATAAAAAATAATCACGCGCGAGAAAAAATTGAATCGGAGAAGTTCTTAGGGTTTTGACCCTTTTTTGAGAAAGAAAGAAATTTTTGTTATTTTTGCATTTAATTAAATTAATCCTAAACTAATTAATTAATTAAATAAAAGAAATATTTTTTTGAGTTTTTTATGTTTCAAGGAAATAAAAACAAAAGGATTAAAATTGTCAAGAACCCTAATTCTACATTGATTTTATTTATTGTGAAAATATTGAAATTAACACAATTAAAAAACTAAATTAATTATGTTAGTATTTATTTACAAAAATAATAAATTAAGAGTGAAGTTAATAAATAATAATATTATATTTTAGTTTTCTGATTTTATTATGAAACATTAATTTGGTTAATTAAGTAATAATAATAATAATAATAATTAGTAAAACAATTAAATGGAAAATATAAAAGAAGAAAAGAAAAAAGGAATAAAACCAAGGGGGTGATGGGCCAGCTTTGGAGGTGTTTCTGGCAATTCTCAGGCCCAAATACTGCAAGCCCTTTTGACTTTCCTGATCATCCATGTGCATATTGACTAAGGACCATGGTGGTCTCCCACTCATAACCACTGGATCCAAGCTTGGGGACACATGGCGCATTGATATTTGAGGTATATGGTAGACCTCACTTTGGAACCTGCATGTGAACATGTGAAGAAAAAGGAAATAAATGTTTTTGGGGGGACCTTGGGTTCGAACCCAGGTCCCAGCACTCACATGCCAATGCCTTAACCACTCCACTATGCTGCTTCAACTGTTAGTAAAATAAAGAGCAATAATTATATATAAAAATGAACAATATACTGTAAAACAAAAACAATGCGCGCTTTTTTTCAAATTGGCCAATGGGACGCTAACATCTCATCATCTTCTTCATTCGTTCTGCATATTCGGAATTAGATAGCGGGGGTTTTTAACCCCCACAAACTAGCTGCACGAAAAGTAGCGATTAGCACCATGGTACATATAAATATTTCGCGAGGGGTCAGTTGTGTTCGTCTTGGTTCAACGATTCCAACCATGTGCCTTATGAGTCCTAATTTTGCTTGGTTCAGAAAGCCCCAATTGAAAACTCAAGAACCCTAAAAAATCGTTCATGGCATCTTTTGATTCAGGGCGTTATATTCTAATTAAACCATGCCATTAGCTTTGTATGGTCCCTAGCAACACAAATCAATCACAAGAACATGTTAAATATGCATGAATTACGAAATACGATCTTGAATAAAGAAGGCAAACCGTGGAACTGTAATGACCGATTCCTTGAGCTTTGGTATTGGAATTTGATCGCAACACGTTCCTGGGATCTCCCACAATGTGTTTGAATGATCAAAAACCCTTGAATCAACCTAGAATATCAAAATCAGTTTTCAATTTTCTTGGAAATTTCTTGAATTGGCTATGGTTTTTTCTGCAGCTTTTTTCACGTCCCATAGGTCAGGTTAGCTTGCATCCATATAAAGGAAACAAATTAGGTCAAAAAATTGGATCCAATCCATGTGAATTCAAGTTTAAATCTTTGATTGGAAATCAAATATTTTTGATTTTTCATGATTGGAAAATGTTGCCAAATTTGGAGATTTTTGTATCTTTGACTTGTGCACGAATTTGCCAGCATATCTTGACCATATTTGCTTCACCCAAAAGATTGAAAAATCAAATCTTGCATTTTTCTACAATTTAAATTAATTAAATGAATTAATATTAATTAAAAATATAATTAATCAATAAAAATAAGAAAATAAATTCAATTAAGCTTGATGGGTCGTGCATAGGTCATGGATGAAGTTTCAAGAAAAGATTTGAGGCCCATTAGCAAAAATAAGGTGTTTTGAGCAAAGTTGACTTTTGCAAATTCATGAAAATTTCCCAACTTCTCCAATGCACATCTTGCTCAATTTTGATCATATGACCATGTTCTTGGACATTTTGGAAAGGTATTGAAGTCCTCTACCCAATTACTTTGGTCCCATGTCATTTGGATTTTCCAATCTCAAGTTATGGCCTTTGACTCAAAGTGTACATTTGTTGACTTTTGAATTTGACCTATAATGTAGAAATTGATAACTTCTTGTGAGAGCATTTCTTGAACTTGGAGTGTGAAGATGGATTGTAGGAAATTACATCCTCTTCAAAATGAGCATTTGGTGGAATTTTTCTGACAAACCATGAAAAAGTTATGCCCTGGTCAAGATACAGTTGACTTTTCTGCTGTCCAAAAATAGTAACTTTTTGCATCTTAATGATTTTTGAGCTATTCTTGTGGAATCATGATCAAGACTTGATCAAATGATGATTGTGGACTCAAAATAAGATGTTGTCCAAAAATTCTGACTTTTGACTGCCAAATGACCATTTTGCCCTTGCAGTTGACTGTGGATCAAATGGAGCTTTTGGCTGCGCAAATTGGCACTGTGAGTCTTGCAAATTGGCATGTAGATGCTTGAGGATGTATATAGGCCTATGAGACTTGTTTGAACCATTGAAAACCTCAAATTCCTTGAAAGAACCAAAACCCTAATTTTAGCTGTCTTAGGAGGTGATTTGACTGTATAACCCTTAAGCAATTTTGAACAATTTAAGGATCATTCTTGACTGTGATCGGTGGATCTGGAACTGACTGTTTAACGCTGGTTCGCGAAATGTCACGGAAGCAAGAGTCGCCACCGTCTTTTATTTTCTCCAAATGGAAAGGACAAAAGCACAGAAAAATTCCTTATAGAGATTGCTCTCGGTTCGGGAGGTAGGTTATAGAAAGGGAAGGTGTTAGCACCCTTTCTATCCATGGTTATCCATGGGCTCTTAGATACTTGCTCATTTGTGTTTTCAAAATGGTTTGTTTGCTTTTCAACTGTGGGTTTTAAAAAAAGGTTTCTTTGAAAATTTCAGTTCGACTCTTGTATCGGTACTCAAGAGTGTTTGAAAAATTGCTTTCGAAAGCTTTTTGAAAAGGTGTCGGTGTGAAAAGTGTTTTTGATTTGTTTTTGAAATTATAGCAAGTATCTAGAGTCGTCTACCTACCCTAAGGAATTCGTCTGTGTAAATGTCCTTTAAAGTAGTGCCATCCCACCATTGAGAGGTAGGTAGCACCACCGTTGGAGGTGTTCGGGTCAATTCGAGGTTCGGGGCATGGTGATCACCAGAGCAATGGGAAGACACCTTAGAAGCTACCCTCATGCCAGGTTCTCGGATCATGAGGACTTACTAAGACATCCTCTACTCGACGATCACCTTTCGAGGCAAGGCAACAGTGAGGCGTACCCTAGGGGTGGTGTGTGATTTGTGTGTCGTTTTCGAATATTTTGTCTTGTCATGTTAAAGGTGATCTATGCGCTTGTTTTTATTTTTGTTCATTCATTCTTGCATGCATTTATTTAACAGTTAAAATATTGCGAGAAATAAAAGTTCCAAAGCTATTACAAAAGGCACGGGTCCACATCGCCAAAATTTCCAGAACCCGATTTGACAGAAAAATAAAGAAAGTAAAGAAATTAAATTGTCCGAGTTTACAAGGCCTTGGGAGAGGTACATAAAAATTATACGGAAAAGAAATAAACACGCGAATTAAATAAGAATTAAAAACGAGGGCGTTGGACCCTTTTTGCAAAATTAAATTAAATGATTAAATTAACTAATTAAAAAAAGAAAAAGAAATTATTTTTTTAGTTTTTTGTATTTATGAAAATTTAATGAGATTAATTGAAATTAAAATGCTAACCCTATTTCTAATTGTTTTTTAGTTTATTAAGAAAGAATTAAATTTTAACCTAAACTTAATCTAATTATTTACATGCAAAATAAATAATAGTAAATATTTAATTCTTATGAAAGAAAAGAAAAAGGGATAAAAATTATTATAAACCCTAATTCTACCAATTTTAGATTTTTATTAAAAAAAGTTAAGGTTGAAACCTAAATTAAAAAACTAAGTTAATTAATGCACTTTATTTACAAAAATACTAATTAAATACAAATATTTATTATTTTTTATCTTTTTTGATTTTTTGGTGTTTTTTTATATTATTTGTGAACATATTAAATTAATTAAAAAAAAACAATAATTGAAAGAAAGTAAAAATAATGAAAACAAAGAGATAAAAAAAAAGTTTGCAAACCTAGGGGGTTCTGCCCCTAATTTGGAGGTTTTTCTTTAGCAATTTGGGCCCAATGGCCTTTGGCCTGGTGGACTTTTCCAGCTAGCATGTATACGCGTTGACCAACGATCATGGTATGCTTCCAACGACAACCCTTGGATTGATCTCATCATGTGCGTGAAAGGCTTGATTTTGAGGACGTATGGCACACCTTAGCGCTGAAACTGCATATGAACGTTATGTGAAAAATAATATGAAAGGGGGGTGAGGACCTGGGGCTCGAACCCAGGTCATGAGGATTACCACTAACCAGCTTTGCCAATTGAACCAAGCACGCGTTTTGTATATTAATTAACAAACAATCATTATAAAACAAAACCACGCGTTAATGACTTTTTAGCGCGAATTTTTGAACGACCCAATCACCAGTAGCCACCTAGTCATCTTCTTCCTTGGTTTGTCTTTCCCTGGAAATAAAAAGTGGTTAGCGGGGGTTTTGAACCCCCCCAAAACAGGCCATGTCTAATAATAGCGATCACGCCATCTTTGAGCATAAATTAGGCGCGAGGGTCCTATCTTTTTCGTCCAATCGTGCTGAGTCCATTCATGGTATTGATATGTCTTAATTTTACAGGGATGAGAAACGCCTAATTTAGAATTTGGAAAACCCTAGATGACAACAATGGTGAATCCTTCCATGATGCACGAAAACACAATTAAACCACACAGTTAGCTTCAGAATTGCATAATGAACATAAATCAAATGTTAAAAATTGCAAAAGATGCATGAATTGAGATGTACGAATATGAAATATCTCCTGTACAGGTTGCGATCGTGTTACCAATTCAGGGTGTTAGGATGATTGATTTTGATTGGAAAACTCTCCTTGAAGCCTTAGGAAGCTAATGGAACAACTATTTGGCCTTGAATCGTCTTGGAACTCGGTTTTCAGATTTGAGTTTTTTAGGCAAAAGTGTTAGTTTTCTTATGGCTCTTCTGCGCAGCTTTTTTTAGTCTCTATGCATTAGGGTTGCACTTGGTACTTATGTGTGAAGGTTCTAGGGTTGAGAAACTGATCACAAATCCATGAATTGATGAAAAATATATTTGATTTTCAAAGCAAAATATTTTCTAATCTTTTCATGCAAACTTAGTCCAAATCATGTTCAATTATCTTCAATTCTTTCCTAATCTGATTTGCACAAAATCTTGGAGATATTATATGCACAAAAAGATTGAAAAACCTAGGTTTAGTATTTTTCATGTATTTATTTTAATTAAATGAATTATTGATAATTAAAAATCCAAATAAATAAATAAAAAATGAATAAAAACTTCCCTTTGGGCCACATGGTCGTGCACATGCTTTGGATAATGAATTGTGGAAGAAAAAGAGGCCCATTAGCAATTTTAGGTCATTTGAATCAATGTTGACTTTTCAAAATATCCAAAAATTTCCCAACTTCCACAAGGCATAACTTGCTCAATTTTTAAGCTTTGCTGATGTTCTTGGACATTTTGGAAAGGTCTTTGAGTCCTCTAACCAATGTCTTTGGTCCCATGTCATTTTGATTTACCAATCTCAAGTTATGGTCTTTGACTTAAAGTCCCTTTTTGTTGACTTTTGAAAATGACCTATAATGTTGAAATTGATAACTTTTTGTGAGAGCATTTCTTGGACTTGAAGTGTGAAGAGGAGTTGCAGGAAATGTCTTTATATTCAAAATGAGCTTTGGATGGAATTTTTCTGATAATCCATGTGAAAGTTATGCCCTGGTCAATTTACAGTTGACTTTTTGAACTGTCCAAATAAGGAAACTTTTGCATCTTGATGATTTTTGAGCCTAGCTTTGAGAATCATGATCAAGCATTGATCAAATGATGTTTATAGCTTCAAAATGAGATGTTGACCAAAAATTTGAACTTTTGACTGTCAAATGACCATTTTACCCCTACAGTTGACTGTAGTGCAATTAGGGTTTTGACTGTGCAATTTTGTGCTGAGAGTCTTGAAACTTGGTATGAGGATGCTTGACCATATTTATAGGCATGTGGGGAATTGATTGGACCCTTGGAAACTTCATTTTCTTGGTCAGGACCAAAACCCTAATTTTGACTGTTTAGGAGGCCCTTACACTGTGCAACCCTTGGGGAATTTTGAAGCTTGACTTTGCAATTCTTGAACAATATGGGAGGGCAAATTTTGGGGTACAACAGTTGCCCCTGTTCAATCTTCTTAGACCTGAGGATGCAGATTGGCTGACGTGCCTTTCGTAATCCGAAGGTGGAAGATGATTGAACACTAGAGTGCCCAGAAATTTGCGCTCACATAGTAGCAGTGTGATGGGGAATGGGCTTACGGATGCCATTTGGAGGTTGATGGATAGGATGATGAGCTTATAGATGCCATGCTAAGAGATAATGGAAGGTGGATGGGCTTATAGATGCCATCTGGATGTCAATCGCATAGGAGATTCCTTAGCGAGAACTTGCGTACCTGCAAAAGAAAAAATGATTACCTGGCCTGTTACAGGAGCTGGTCTTCAAACTCTTTGTATAGATGTGTCCTGACTGGTTACAGGAGCTGGATCTGGAGCTTCAAAAGATGATGAATGAACCAGGGGTGGTTACTACCTCAGCAGGAACGGTGAGAGAACCTTGGATGACTTTAACCTCAACAGCAATCGTTGAGAAAATCTTGGGATTACCACCTCCGCAGGATCGAGGAGAGAACCATAGGTGACTACAACCTCAATAGCAATCATTGAGAGAATCTTGGATAATTTCAACTTCAACAGCAATCGTTGAGCGAAATCTAGGATTACCAACTCCGCAGGATCGAGGAGAGAACCATAGGCGACTACAACCTCAACAGCAAACATTGAGAGAATCTTGGTGGGAATTACCATCTCCGCAGTATCGGGGAGAGAACCATAGGCGATTACAACCTCAATAGCAATCATTGAGAAAACCTTGGATGGAATTATCATCTCCGCAGTATCGGGGAGAGAACCATAGGCGATTACAACCTCAATAGCAATCATTGAGACAACCTTGGATGGAATTATCATCTCCGCAGTATCGGGGAGAGAACCATAGGCGATTACAACCTCAATAGCAATCATTGAGAAAACCTTGGATGGAATTATCATCTCCGCAGTATCGGGGAGAGAACCATAGGCGATTACAACCTCAATAGCAATTATTGAGAAAACCTTGGATGGAATTATCATCTCCACAGTATCGGGGAGAGAACCATAGGCGATTACAACCTCAATAGCAATCATTGGGAAAACCTTGGATGGAATTATCATCTCCGCAGTATCGGGGAGAGAACCATAGGCGATTACAATCTCAATAGCAATCATTGAGACAACCTTGGATAACTTCTACTGAGTCTTCATCAGGAAAATCTGTTTGGGGTCGATTTAACTGGACTAGAGAAGGCCTTAGACTGTATAAGAAATAGAGAATCTTAGGGTCGATTAACTGAACCGGTCTAGGTCTTGGGATGTCTTCAACTGGGTCTTTATCAGAAAAATCTGTTTGGGGTCGATTTAACTGGACCAGAGAAGGCCTTGGACTGGATAAGAAATCTTTGGAGTCGATTTAACTGAACCGGTCTAGGTCTTGAACTATGATTGAGAGCTTAACTGAATCTTTTCCTGAAAGGTAAAGGTCAGTCATATGCAATGCATGATATGGATCAAGCAATGATGTTCTCAACATAAATGAGATTTGTAAGATATGATGCGTGCATGCATGCTATAATGATGTATGTGATGTTTAGGAATGTCTGTTTTCGTCTAGGAAAGTAAATCCTTGACGGGTGCCGGGAAGTCACTCCTGGGCTGATGTTGAAGAATAAGCTTTTACTTCTGCTAGGGATGATAGTTGCAAGAATACCGATAGGAGAAGATAACTCCGTTGGGGAATGAACTTGGCGAATGAACACTCTGCGGGGAGAAAAGTACTCTAGCGATCTTGCTGGGAAGCAATACTCTGTGGGGAGAGAGGTATTTTGCTGAGTTGATGGTAACTTGTTGGGGATACCCTTGTTGTATTGGAAGTGTTACTAGACTTTCGCTGGGGATAAGAAGACTTTGTCGACGACGATCTTTCCATGGCTTTTGGCTGAGGATAACCCAGTTATATCCTGGTAAGGAAATAACTCTTTGAATAAAGCCGGGAGACGCGTTCGTGCTCTGCGAGAATAAGCTTCCAGAATCTACTGGGGATAAGCTTACTACTTGGGGAGATGGATTCCAACTTTCCTGGGGAAACTGGGCTGGACTCTCCTGGGGAAGTTTTGAACTGTGTCGGGAAGATGACTCCACTAAATGCTGGTATACCGTCGGGGAAACAATCTTTAGGCCAAGACTGCCGGGGGTGCTTGTTAAGAATATATGTATATATGCTGCTGGGGAATGTTGAGATCTACGGGAGTATACCCAACTTCCTTAAGACTGACTGTAACTTTGCTTGAGAAGAGTATGTTGACTTGCTGACGTACTCTCTGGGGAATTAAGATATGCCGGTTATGTCCTTTAGCTGAACCTATCTTGGTACCTTAGAGGATGGAACAATCAGATTGCTTAGACAACTCTTTATTGCCCTTGTTTCTATGGGAGAAGGCACCTGTGGGGGGCTGATAGTTGTTGATAGACCAAGCTTCTTCTGGTAGGCAGGTGACAAGATGACGGGACATAGTCGTACGCTTTGATCCCTAACTTTTGCCTGGACCGCCCTTTCGGGTTTTCAGTCCACCGGGATACCCATTTTTGCCCAAGCCGCCTTTTCAGGTTTTCGACTTGCCGGGTGTACAGATTTTTTCATTTCATCCCTTCATTTTGCCCGAACCCTTTTGGTTCGCCGGGAAGCCCTTATTTTTGCCTAGGTGTGTCAACCTAGCGGGTCTTTGATTATGCGTAGTATTTTTTCGACTATGTCCATTCTCAGAAAGTAGGGAGTTGCCCCTGTTAGAAGTGTTTTGTCATGCCACCAGAAGGTATTTGATCAGGCAAGATTCGTTGTTGGAATGCCCCAAGTGACTCAGGCGGAGATTTGCCCCAGACTATTTGGCCTTTGAGAGATTCTCCGAATCTTGATTTGATTGCCCCAGATAATGGACCATGGTCATGTCTGCCCCTTGATTGGAAGTACTTCTGTTCATTAGGCATTCGTCGTGCAAATTTCTATGCTGTTCAAACAAAAAGTCATATGCAAACAAAGTTATGTTAAAAATGCAAAGCCTATGTCTGTCTTGAAGATTTTGAAAATGCATTCTTTTTTTCATAAAACAAGTGAATGTTTGTAAAACGTGATGTCAACTCCCTATTTACCGTAAGCCTTAAGGAGTCAGGATACCTTTCGGCACAATATGCTTTCGAACTAACCCATGCTTCAGCTAGGACTTTTAAGGGTTATAACGTGGCTTGGTTCACGGTTTAAGAAACAAAGGATAGAGGCTCAAATTTTATTTGTACCCACCCGCTCTTCGTGATGTTCTCCAAACCTAAACTCAGTTGATCATACGTTAGACCTTGTTTGAGTCTTTGCTCTGATTTTCCAGTGATGATTCGGATGTTGATAACTTATTTTGAATAGGCAGTCATTCCTTTTTTGTTGAGGGTTTGTAAGACCTCTTTCTTGTCTAATTTTGTTATCCCTTTCTTCTTTTTTTTTGCCTGAACTGTTTCCTTTTTTGGAATTACAGTCAGCGGGATACCCCAGTTTTGTAAGTCTCCTTCATGGGTTTTGACTTAATGGTTTTTTTATTTTTTGAGATAATGACTGCCTTTCTTTATTGATTATTCGGAACCATCACTGTTTTTCTTTGTTTTGTAAGGACCTCTTTGGTGCCATTCGTTATGCACTTGGATCAACTGAGAGACTACCCTGCCCCAGGTTATGATTAAGGGTTTTAAATTTCGAAAAGAAAAACTCCTACTTCTTTGGCTCAGAGGGGTTGACGAGGGATTATCATCCTTATAACTCCAGTGTTTAGGAATTGAAACAATGCCTGTACCTCATCAGTGGGGTCTGTTCAAAAGCATACTGTAATGATCGCAGTATCGTTTTCGTCATCCTCCCTCAAGAGGCTTAGAATTATTAATTAAGAGTTGATCATCAGAAAAAATATGAAAATAATTTGCATTTAGTGAATACGAATATATTGTTTCAGAACAGACATATGCGATGCATTAATGAAATAACAATGTTTAACATGATTAAATGTTTGAACAAAAGAAAATTGCAACTTGAACATTCGAATGAACAAAAGTTTTCTAGTCTCAGGGCTTGTCACTTCAAATGGTGAGCCTTGGAGGGATGGTAGAAAAATTCAGCCTGACCATCTTGTGTGAACTCCAATGCCCCTTCATCAATCAGGTCTTGGATCTTGTTCTTCAGAGCCCAACACTCGTTTGTATCATGTCTTGGACAGGCAGAGTGGTAGGCACACCTTTTATTGGGATCATAAGTAGGATGTGCTGTGTTGGGGTTCTGGGGATGAGCCCTTAATGTGATCGAATTCAATCTCAACAGGCATTGTAAAGCTTGAAACAGCGACATGTTGAGCGGGGTGAATTGCCTCCTGGACTTGTCTGGCTGAAGCTGGTGAGGTTGATGCTGAGTTTGTGACCCTGAAGCCATTTGAGGAGTTCTCCCCTTATTTCCTTGTCTCACAGGTGGTTGAACGATGACTGGCTCTTTACCCTTAGACATTTGCCCCAGTTGGTTACCCTGAAGCAGTTGATTGATGAGAATTCCAAGCTCTTCTTGTCTTTGAGCTATACCTTGAATGGCAGTCACCTGCCCCAGCATTTGGGCTCTCATTGCATCCACTTCAGCTTGCAGATGTTTCCGCCGTTCGTCCTCAGTGTTGTTCCTGACCAAAGTCCCCATGAGAAGCGTTCTCAGCTCTTCCTGCCCCTTGGATAGATTCAGGAGGATTTCCCCGAACCGAGTCTCTTGAGTATGAAGGTCTTGGTTATCTTGTTGGCAAGCCATTGCTGAAATAAACAGCGGAGAAGGTAAGTGACCTGTAACAAGGGTACCTGTAATGCAGTGATATGTATGATATGCATGCAATGTTTTCAAGGACCTCGCGGGGTAAACAAGAAAATTGTTAGAATTTGAATTTATAGCTTGATTGGAGGAGCCCTATGTTGCTGAGAATCCTTCTTCAAGGGTCAAAAGCTCACCATTCCAGTGGGTCATAGCCCCTGACAACCTTGGCTAGGGCAACCTTCTTCAAGTGTCAAAGCTCACCATATCAAGTGGGTCATAGCCCCTGACTACCTTGGCTAGAGGAAAATAAATCCTCTTTGCCCCTTGCTGGGATAGTTGATTCACCATGACCTGCATCACAAGCCCTTGAGATCCTTGAAATGGGTTAGGATGTATGCAATGGTATGATGTTATGGTATGCATGGGGTAATGTGAGTAGCCCTGTTATGAGTCCCAATTAAGGACTGCAAACCAAAACCTGCAAGAAACTTAGTAAACCCTGTCATGAGTCCCAATTAAGGACTATAAACGAAACCTGCAAGAAACTCGGTAGACCTTGTTATGAGTCCTAATTAAGGACTACAAACAAAACCTGCAAGAAGCTCAAGTGTCAGACAACAAGCATGCAAATAGTCAAGTACGAAGGCACACAAGTCACACAAGAGAAACCCTTAGAGTTTAGGCCAGCATGGGGTCTGGGTATTACCCTCTTGAAGTTGGTGGGCTCAACCTGTCCTATTAGAAGTAACCGGGTTCTAAGGGTCCCAATATCACTGGATTGCTTTCATTGTTCATCGTTTCGATTTAGCCACTGAACTGGCGACCGAAATATTCCAGGAAAGCAACCCTCAATTGAGTGTAGTATTGAGTATCAACCAACCTCGGACTGCACCAAAGTCAGTTATCTCACTACCCTAAAGAGGCCAAGATAGTTCAATTAAGGTTCCTAAGGTCTGTTGATGCTTCACGACACCACGCGGAGGCCCCGTACTCTCCTTGACTGAACTCAAGGGTTACCGGTACACACCAAAGTGCCACATCAACGTAGCAGACTGTTTCAACCATGTCGGTATACCCCGCACAGTTCCCTCACAGCCTTGTTGCTACTTTCTAAGAAGGTATCCCCAGATCCGGGTTAGGATCTATAGAACTCCTAAGACAGTCCCACAATTTAAAGCAAACAAGGAAAGCAATTGAAAACACAGTTATGAACTAAGCCCTAAGGTACACCTCACTTTTATAAGAATCCCCAGCAGAGTCGCCAGTTCTGTGATCGGTGGATCTGGAACTGACTGTTTAACGCTGGTTCGCGAAATGTCACGGAAGCAAGAGTTGCCACCGTCTTTTATTTTCTCCAAATGGAAAGGACAAAAGCACAGAAAAATTCCTTATAGAGATTGCTCTCGGTTCGGGAGGTAGGTTATAGAAAGGGAAGGTGTTAGCACCCTTTCTATCCATGGTTATCCATGGGCTCTTAGATACTTGCTCATTTGTGTTTTCAAAATGGTTTGTTTGCTTTTCAACTGTGGGTTTTAAAAAAAGGTTTCTTTGAAAATTTCAGTTCGACTCTTGTATCGGTCCTCAAGAGTGTTTGAAAAATTGCTTTCGAAAGCTTTTTGAAAAGGTGTCGGTGTGAAAAGTGTTTTTGATTTGTTTTTGAAATTAGAGCAAGTATCTAGAGTCGTCTACCTATCCTAAGGAATTCGTCTATGTAAATGTCCTTTAAAGTAGTGCCATCCCACCATTGAGAGGTAGGTAGCACCACCGTTGGAGGTGTTCGGGTCAATTCGAGGTTCGGGGCATGGTGATCACCAGAGCAATGGGAAGACACCTTAGAAGCTACCCTCATGCCAGGTTCCCGGATCATGAGGACTTACTAAGACATCCTCTACTCGACGATCACCTTTCGAGGCAAGGCAACAGTGAGGCGTACCCTAGGGGTGGTGTGTGATTTGTGTATCGTTTTCGAATATTTTGTCTTGTCATGTTAAAGGTGATCTATGCGCTTGTTTTTATTTTTGTTCATTCATTCTTGCATGCATTTATTTAACAGTTAAAATATTGCGAGAAATAAAAGTTCTAAAGCTATTACAAAAGGCGCGGGTCCACATCGCCAAAATTTCCAGAACCCGATTTGACAGAAAAATAAAGAAAGTAAAGAAATTAAATTGTCCGAGTTTACAAGGCCTTGGGAGAGGTATATAAAAATTATACGGAAAAGAAATAAACACGCGAATTAAATAAGAATTAAAAACGAGGGCGTTGGACCCTTTTTGCAAAATTAAATTAAATGATTAAATTAATTAATTAAAAAAAGAAAAAAGAAATTATTTTTTTAGTTTTTTGTATTTATGAGAATTTAATGAGATTAATTGAAATTAAAATGCTAACCCTAATTCTAATTGTTTTTTAGTTTATTAAGAAAGAATTAAATTTTAACCTAAACTTAATCTAATTATTTACATGCAAAATAAATAATAGTAAATATTTAATTCTTATGAAAGAAAAGAAAAAGGGATAAAAATTATTATAAACCCTAATTCTACCAATTTTAGATTTTTATTAAAAAAAGTTAAGGTTGAAACCTAAATTAAAAAACTAAGTTAATTAATGCACTTTATTTACAAAAATACTAATTAAATAAAAATATTTATTATTTTTTATCTTTTCTGATTTTTTGGTGTTTTTTTATATTATTTGTGAACATATTAAATTAATTAAAAAAACAATAATTGAAAGAAAGTAAAAATAATGAAAACAAAGAGATAAAAAAAAGTTTGCAAACCTAGGGGGTTCTGCCCCTAATTTGGAGGTTTTTCTTTAGCAATTTGGGCCCAATGGCCTTTGGCCTGGTGGACTTTTCCAGCTAGCATGTATACGCGTTGACCAACGATCATGGTATGCTTCCAACGACAACCCTTGGATTGATCTCATCATGTGCGTGAAAGGCTTGATTTTGAGGACGTATGGCACACCTTAGCGCTGAAACTGCATATGAACGTTATGTGAAAAATAATATGAAAGGGGGGTGAGGACCTGGGGCTCGAACTCAGGTCATGAGGATTACCACTAACCAGCTTTGCCAATTGAACCAAGCACGCGTTTTGTATATTAATTAACAAACAATCATTATAAAACAAAACCACGCGTTAATGACTTTTTAGCGCGAATTTTTGAACGACCCAATCACCAGTAGCCACCTAGTCATCTTCTTCCTTGGTTTGTTTTTCCCTGGAAATAAAAAGTGGTTAGCGGGGGTTTTGAACCCCCCCAAAACAGGCCATGTCTAATAATAGCGATCACGCCATCTTTGAGCATAAATTAGGCGCGAGGGTCCTATCTTTTTCGTCCAATCGTGCTGAGTCCATTCATGGTATTGATATGTCTTAATTTTACAGGGATGAGAAACGCCCAATTTAGAATTTGGAAAACCCTAGATGACAACAATGGTGAATCCTTCCATGATGCACGAAAACACAATTAAACCACACAGTTAGCTTCAGAATTGCATAATGAACATAAATCAAATGTTAAAAATTGCAAAAGATGCATGAATTGAGATGTACGAATATGAAATATCTCCTGTACAGGTTGCGATCGTGTTACCAATTCAGGGTGTTAGGATGATTGATTTTGATTGGAAAACTCTCCTTGAAGCCTTAGGAAGCTAATGGAACAACTATTTGGCCTTGAATCGTCTTGGAACTCGGTTTTCAGATTTGAGTTTTTTAGGCAAAAGTGTGAGTTTTCTTATGGCTCTTCTGCGCAGCTTTTTTTAGTCTCTATGCATTAGGGTTGCACTTGGTACTTATGTGTGAAGGTTCTAGGGTTGAGAAACTGATCACAAATCCATGAATTGATGAAAAATATATTTGATTTTCAAAGCAAAATATTTTCTAATCTTTTCATGCAAACTTAGTCCAAATCATGTTCAATTATCTTCAATTCTTTCCTAATCTGATTTGCACAAAATCTTGGAGATATTATATGCACAAAAAGATTGAAAAACCTAGGTTTAGTATTTTTCATGTATTTATTTTAATTAAATGAATTATTGATAATTAAAAATCCAAATAAATAAATAAAAAATGAATAAAAACTTCCCTTTGGGCCACATGGTCGTGCACATGCTTTGGATAATGAATTGTGAAAGAAAAAGAGGCCCATTAGCAATTTTAGGTCATTTGAATCAATGTTGACTTTTCAAAATATCCAAAAATTTCCCAACTTCCACAAGGTATAACTTGCTCAATTTTTAAGCTTTGCTGATGTTCTTGGACATTTTGGAAAGGTCATTGAGTCCTCTAACCAATGTCTTTGGTCCCATGTCATTTTGATTTACCAATCTCAAGTTATGGTCTTTGACTTAAAGTCCCTTTTTGTTGACTTTTGAAAATGACCTATAATGTTGAAATTGATAACTTTTTGTGAGAGCATTTCTTGGACTTGAAGCGTGAAGAGGAGTTGCAGGAAATGACTTTATCTTCAAAATGAGCTTTGGATGGAATTTTTCTGATAATCCATGTGAAAGTTATGCCCTGGTCAATTTACAGTTGACTTTTTGAACTGTCCAAATAAGGAAACTTTTGCATCTTGATGATTTTTGAGCCTAGCTTTGAGAATCATGATCAAGCATTGATCAAATGATGTTTGTAGCTTCAAAATGAGATGTTGACCAAAAATTTGAACTTTTGACTATCAAATGACCATTTTACCCCTACAGTTGACTGTAGTGCAATTAGGGTTTTGACTGTGCAATTTTGTGCTGAGAGTCTTGAAACTTGGTATGAGGATGCTTGACCATATTTATAGGCATGTGGGGACTTGATTGGACCCTTGGAAACTTCATTTTTTTGGTCAGGACCAAAACCCTAATTTTGACTGTTTAGGAGGCCCTTACACTGTGCAACCCTTGGGGAATTTTGAAGCTTGACTTTGCAATTCTTGAAGAATATGGGAGGGCAAATTTTGGGGTACAACATTGAAAAATCTTGAGGAATATGGGAGGGAAAATTTTGGGGTACAACAGTTGCCCCTGTTCAATCTTCTTAAACCTCAGGATGTAGATTGGCTTGTGTGCCTTTCGTGATCCGAAAGTGGAAGATGATTGAACACTAAAGTGCCCAAAAATTTGCACTCGCATGGTGTAGCATCAGCGATGTGATGTCACGAATGGGCTTACAAATGCCATTTGGAGAGATGATGGATAGGAGGATGGGCTTATAGATTCCATCTGGAGATTGTTGGTTGAATTGTAACTTGGTAGGTTGAAAGAAGGAACCTGTGTAGGGTTGCCTGATGATGAGTCCGTGTAAAACTGCAGCATCTTGGAAGAGAAGGAACCGGTGTAGGGTTGCTTCATGATGGTCAAGTAGATAGTTCTCCTGTCTGGTTTCAGGTATTAATCTACAATCCGTCGTCCACGGATATTTCCTGGCTTGCTACAGGTATTAATCCGGAACTTAAGAAGGCTGGCCGATGAGATAGTTGTCCTGTCTGGTTTCAGGTATTAATCTCTTACTTGAGAAGGAAATATAGTTTTCCTGGCTTGCTACAGGTATTAATCTTCAATCTCTTCATGTAGATAACTTTCCTGTCTGGTTTCAGGTGTAGATCTACAATCATTCGTCCATAGATATTTCCTGGCTAATTACAGGTGTTGATCTGGAACTTGAAAAGGTTGGTCGAGGAGATAGTTGTCCTGTCTGGTTTCAGGTCTTAATCTCTGACCTGAGAAAGAAAGATAGTCTTCCTGGCTTGTTACAGGTATTGATCTTCAATCTCTTCATGTAGATAACTTTCCTGTCTGGTTTCAGGTATAGATCTACAATTAGTCGTCCACAGATATTTCCTGGCTAGTTACAGGTGTTGATCTGGAACTTAAGAAAGGTTGATGGTAATCATCTTTGGATTGACCTTTTCCTGAAAAGGCAAAACATTAGTTGCATGCAATGTCATGATGTATGAAATGCATGATGTTCTCAAAATGAGATCGCGTCGTATGCATTTTGTCATGCATGAATTGTGAAATGTTTATGAATGTATTTTTGTCTGGGAAAATACATCCTTGACAGATGCCGGGGAGTTTGTTAAATCCTGGGATGATGTTGAGGAGTAGAGTTCTTCGTTTCCGCTGGGGATGATGAACGAAGATGATTGCAAGAATAAACCGGTAGGAGAAGATGACTCCGTTGGGGGATAAACCTGGAGAAGAGATTACTCTGCGGGGAATTACTCTGTGGGAAGAGATGCTTTGCTGAGATCTTAACGATAACTCCGCTGGGAACTCCATTGATAAGCTTTGTTGGGGATTTTGATGAACTCCGCTGGGGGATAGAAAGAACTTCGCTGGGGATGATCTTTCAGTTACAACCTACTAAGGATAACCCGGTTAGACTCTGGTGGGGATAACCTCTGAATATGGCTGGCGAGATTTATTTGTGCTCTGTAGGGGACAGGCTTCCAGAATCTACTGGGGAGATGATTCAAATCTGGCGGGGAAGCTTTTTTTAGACTGCGCTGGGAAATGGCTCCGCTGAAGGTATCTTGTGTTCCGCCGGGGAACATTCTTATACTCTATTGAGGAATATTAAGAACGTTGGGGATGCTTGCTGGGGAATATCTTTATACTCCGCTGGGGAATATTAAGACCTACTGGGAATACCTGACCTTCTTTTTAGGGCTGATGATAGGCTAACTCTGCTTGGGGAGAGTATTGCCGATTCGTTCATGGTTGCAAGTCTCAGTGGGGAGAGCTTCCATTACTGTATTACTCTTGGGGAGTGAAGGTATCTTGGTCATATTCTTCAGTTGAACCTACCTTGGTACCTTGGTGGACAGAGCAACTACATCGCTTAGACAATTCTTATTGCCCCTACTTCCGATGTCACCCATAATTAGTCCTTTGTTACGCATGCAAATATTTGTGATCAGCAATTAATGTCAAATGCTTATATCAAAAATGAACATTGGACGTTCTTTGCAAAATAAAACAGATAAAGGAAAAACAATTTGCACTTTGTCTGAAAAATTAACTTGTATTGATTTTGAGATTTGCCTGTAAATAGGCGTTTTTGTACAAGAAGCTGACGTCCTAGTAAGAGAACGCCGCCGAACAAAATAGAGTTTGTACAATTTGTGAAAAGGAATCTGATTGATTGGTGCCGTCCGAGCCTGATGGTCGATACCGAAGTCTGGATGCAAGGTGATCCAATGAGACATAGTATTACTCTTATCCCTAACTTTTTCCTAGACCGCCCTTTCGGGTTTTCAGTCCACCGGGATACCCATTTTTGCCCAAGCCGCCTTTTTAGGTTTTCGACTTGCCGGGTGTACATATTTTTTTAAAATTATTTTCATCCCTTATTTTTGCCCGAACCCTTTTGGTTCGCCGGGAAGCCCTTATTTTTGCCTAGGCCAGTCAACCTAGCGGGTCTTTAATCATGCGTAGTATCTTTTTACTATGTCTGCATTGGCGGGGTGAGGAAGGTCGTCATTGTCCATGGTGGTTAGAATCATAGCTCCTCCTGAGAAGATGTTCTTAACCACAAATGGCCCTTCGTACGTAGGGGTCCATTTCCCCTGGGATCACCTTCAGGTAGAATGATGCGCTTGATTACCAGGTCCCCGACTTGATACTCTTGTCGTCTGACTTTCTTGTTAAATGCCTTGATCATCCGCTTTTGGTACGTCTGACCATGACAATTAGCGGTGAGTCTCTTTTTGTCGATCAGGTTTAGTTGATCAAGCCGGGTCTGGGTCCAGTCATCTTCGCTTAAACCTACATCCTTCATTATCCGGAGAGAGGGTATCTAAACTTCAATGGGCAAGACTGCCTCCATGCCGTATACCAAGGAATAGGGTGTTGCCCCTGTTGACGTCTGTGCTGAGGTACGGTACCCATGAAGAGCAAATGGTAACATCTCGTGCCAATCTTTGTAGGTCACTGTCATCTTCTGCACAATCTTCTTAATGTTCTTGTTTGCCGCTTCGACAGCCCCATTCATCTTCGGCCGGTAGGGAGAAGAGTTGTGGTGTTGTATCTTGAATTGCTCGCAGAGCTCAGTGATCATTTTGTTGTTAAGATTAGTACCATTATCTGTAATGATCCTCTCAGGTACACCGTATCGACAAATCAGGTTATGCCGAATGAACCGTGCCACGACATTCTTGGTTACGGTGGCAAAGGAAGCTGCTTCAACCTATTTTGTAAAGTAATCAATTGCTACTAGGATGAAGCGATGCCCGTTGGATGCCATAGGTCTGATCTCGCCGATCATATTAATGCCCCACATTGCAAAAGGACAAGGTGTTGTCAAGACGTTCAAAGGAACTGGAGGAATGTGCACCTTATCAGCATAGATCTGGCACTTGTGACATGTCCGAGAATGCTGATAACAGTCGGCTTCCATCGCGGACCAGTAATATCCTTCCCGAAGGATTTTCTTTTCCATGGTATGTCCACTGGAATGCGTCCCGAAAGTACCTTCATGCAGCTCTGCCATGATTCTTTCTGCTTCAGTCTTATCCACACAACGCAGTAAGGTTGAATCATGGTTACGTTTGTAAAGAGTGTCGTTGCTGTGGAAGAACTTTGCCGCGAACCTTCTCAGAAACTTCTTGTCATTAACAGATGCACCCTCGGGGTATTCTTGAGCTTCAAGGTACCTCTTTACTTCATGATACCAAGGTTTTTCTGTTACCTCTTCAGTCTCAAGATCACAGCAATGTGCAGGTTAGTCCAATTTCCAAATAATGACTCGGGGAGCCTCGTTGTCCCATTTGACTTTGAACATAGAAGACATCGTAGCCAGCGCGTCCGCCAACTGATTCTCCTCTCTTGGGAAATGTTCAAAGGTTATCTCCTCGAAATGGGGAATTAACGTCAATACATACTCCTTGTAAGGAATAAGATTTGGGTGTTTCGTAGCCCACTCGCCTTTGATCTGACTGATCACGAGAGCGGAATCTCCGAAGACACTCAGAAACTTGATCCTTAGGTCAATTGCAGCTCGAAGACCCATGATGCATGCTTCATACTCCGCCATGTTGTTGGTGCAGTTGAAACATAGTCGGGCGGTGAGCGGAGTATGAGAGCCTTTAGGAGATATAATCACAGCTCCAATACCGTTACCCAAAGCGTTCGAGGCTCCGTCAAAGTGCATAGACCATCGGGATCCTTCCTCAGGTCCTTCATCCGGTCCAGGTATTTCACAATCAGTCACTACCATGATATTCTCGTCTGGAAATTCAAAGTTCATAGACTGGTAGTCATCCACTGCCTGATGTGCCAAATGGTCTGCCAACACACTTCCCTTGATTGCTTTTTGAGTCGTGTACTGGATGTCATATTCAGTCAAGATCATCTGCCATCTCGCTATTCTTCCGGACAAAGCAGGCTTTTCGAAGATATACTTGATTGGATCCATCTTTGAAATCAACAGAGTAGTGTGAGTCAACATATACTATCTCAGCTGGCGAGCAGCCCATACCAAAGCGCATCAAGTTTTCTCGAGCAGTGAGTATCGGGTCTCACAGTCGGTAAACTTTTTGCTGAGGTAATAAATAGAATGCTCTTTTCGGCAAGACTCGTCATGCTGCCCCATCACACATCCCATTGAGTTGTCCAGTACTTTCAAGTATAAGATTAGAGGTCTCCCTTCAACCAGTGGCATAAGAATGGGTGGCTCTTGGAGATACTCTTTGATTCTTTCGAAAGCGGCCTGACATTCATCATTCCAATGTACCACTTGATCTTTGTTCAGCAACTTGAAGATTGGTTCACAAGTAGCGGTTAGGTGCGAGATGAATCGGGCAATGTAGTTCATCCGCCCTAGAAAGCCTCTGACTTCTTTCTCTGTCTTGGGAGTTAGCATCTCTTGTATGGCTTTCACTTTGGCAGGGTCCATTTGAATACCTTTGTCGCTCACGACGAAACCTAGTAGTTTTCCAGATCTCACCCCGAAGGTGCACTTGTTCGGGTTTAATCTCAGCTTGTACAACTTCAACCGGTCAAACAACTTTTGTAGATGGTCAAGGTGTTCTTCCTCAGTTTGGGACCTTTCAATCATATCATCGACGTATACTTCAATTTCATGATGGATCATGTCATGAAACAAAGCAACCATGGCGCACTGATACGTTACCCCAGCATTTTTCAACCCAAAAGGCATGACCTTATAGCAAAAGGTGCCCCACTGAGTGACAAAGGTGGTCTTCTCCATGTCTTCAGGAGCCATCTTTATCTGATTATAACCGGAGAAACCGTCCATGAAGGAGAATACCTTATGCTAAGCAGTGTTGTCAACCAGAACGTCAATGTGAGGCAGAGGGAAGTCGTCCTTAGGACTCACCCTGTTCAAATCCCTATAGTCAACACACATCCTGACCTTACCATCTTTCTTAGGTACTGGAACCACATTGGAAACCCACTGAGGGTAAGAAGTTACTGCTAGAAAACCGGCGTCAAATTGTTTCATAACCTCAGCTTTGATTTTCTTAGACATCTCTGGGCGCATACGACGGACCTTCTGTTTTACCGGAGGACAGTCTTCCTTGGTAGGCAGGTGATGAACCACAATGTTGGTATCCAACCCAGGCATATCTTCGTAAGACCAGGCAAAGATTTCCACGTAGTCATACAGCATCTGAATCAACCGTTGTTTCACACTAAGCTCCAGATTGGCACCAATCTTGACTTCCTTTTTGTCTGTCTCAGTACCCAGATTCACCGTTTCTACTGGATCTTCATGTGGATGAATGGCCCTCTCTTCCTGGAGTAGCAGTCTTGCAAGCTCACCAGGCACTTCACAATCATCTTCACCTTCGTCTTCGGCTAAGTTGATCGGATTTTCGAAGTAATAACTGGCAGTAGTAGAGTTGTTACCAGTGAGATCCAGAGTGGATTGGAACCTGTATATGTGAGTGTGTGTAAATAGCTGTTTTGCAATATATAATAAAGAAAGACAAGGAGTGCAAGATTTGAAATGCAAAAAACGTCCAATGCTTTTATTAATGATATATGAAAATGACACACAAAAGCCCTCACAAATGAAGCCACGGTGCCCCGGGTAAGACACTGGGCCATAAAGTTTCATAATATTGTTTGTTACAAATTCAAAACAAAAGAGTTCATTCCTGAGTCACAAAAGTAATAGGGACGAAGTCTTTCGCTGTCCAGTTGTTTGGTCCACCGTTGGTCGTAGGGTAGATCCAGCTGTCAAATTCAGATTCCTCTATGTCACCTTCAATGGCATTTACTCCCGAGTTGCTGATGAACACATGAGGTCTTCCAATCCTTGCACTACGAATATCCCTTTGAGTTTCTACAGTGAAACCCAAACCAAACTTGTCAGTCTTCTAAGTGAAATCAGGAAGTCGGCCCCAGTTTGCATACTCACCCTTTTCAATAACAACCCGGGCGTCCTTTAAGGAAGCCATCTTCAAAGGAGAATCTTCAACCACAGTTTCGGCTGATGCCAGTGTCTGAGGAACCTCTTCAAAGTGCTGGAATGGAGTCTCAATGAACTCCCCATCCATCTCTATGTACCGGAACGAGTTGAGGTGGCTGACCATATACTCTTCCTCCCCCTACACTGTCACAATCTTCCCTCTGACCGGGTATTTCAGCTTCTGATGTAGTGTGGAGGTCACCGCTCCAGCTTTGTGGATCCATGGACGACCCAACAAACAAGAGTAGGATGGTCGGATGTCCATCACGTAGAATTTGGAATCAAAGACCTGCGAACCAACTCTAATTGGAATATCGACTTCACCATGCACCATCCTTTTGGACCCGTCAAAGGCCCGGACAACAATGTTACTTGGCTTTAGCTCCAAACCCTCGCAATCCAACCTGTCTAGAGCTTTCTTGGGTAATACGTTCAACGAGGAACCAGTGTCAACCAGAACATGTGTAAGAGTAGTGCCCCTGCATTCAATGGAGACATGCAGAGCATCGTTATGGTACTTCATTTTGGCAGTCAGATCAGCGTCGGAGAAACCCAAACCATTATCAGCAGTTAAGTTGACCACACAGTCGGTGAACTGATCAGCTGATGTCTCTTGTGGCACGTGGGCCGTCTTCAGGAAGGTAATCAGGGCCTTGGCATGGGCCTCTGAACACAACAACAGTGGTAGCATAGAAATTTTAGATGGGGTGTGCCCCAGTTGCTCAACTATGTTAAAATCACTCTTCTTAATGATCTTCAGAATCTCTTCCATCTCCTGTTTGGAAGCTTCAACAGTGGTTTTCTTTGGCGCCTCCGTCCGGGCAGGCACATCAATGGAGATCCCTTTGCCCCAAGCGTCAGATGACTCGGCAACAGGGGTAGAAATAGGAACTTGATCAGGAAGGGAAGCAGGCACACTTGCAGGTGTGATGACAATAGGTCTCTGGATAGTTGGCGGTGCAATATCTAGTGAGAAAAGTCTACTGCTGCGGGTGACTTTGGTAGGCCCGGTGATGTTGTTGACGCTGATACTAGTATCAAACTCTTGTTTAACCCCAAGAACATAAACATCTGCCCCATAGTGCCACGGGACAACTTTGTCAGATGTATAGGGGATGGGCCCCGGAACAGTGATGATTATGGGTGCAAGCTTCTGAACAGGCATAATTTTGACAGGCTTCCTTGAGGGAGCCTTGGGAGAATTGTTGAAAATGGTAACAATGGACACTTCTTCAGTAGGGGTAGCAGGAACAACAATCTTTTCAAACAAGATTTCTTTATTATCCATCAGGTTTTGGATACCTGACTTCAAAGATGGGCAACCAGCAGGTGAAACAGAACATAGATGGCAACCTTCACTACACCCCGGAAATAAACCGGCTAGCAACAGGTTCCTTTTGACGGTCATCAGCGGAGTAACAATATCATCCACAGAGGCTACAAACAGGTCTTCCTCTACATCATTCACTCCATGCTTGGGCATGGGAGCAGTCACAACATTGGGCCTTTCGGGTCCCTCGAACTCTATCTCTTTAGCATCAATTAGGTCCTGAACCTTATTCTTCAGAGCCCAACAATCATCCGTAGTATGCCCCGGGCTGTCATAGTGATAAGCACAGCGGGCGTTAGGATTGTACTTTGGGGACGTTGTGTTTACAACCTTCGGAGCTTCTTTTATAGTCACCAGATTGGTTGTCAGTAGTTGCGGCAATATCTGAGACAGGGTCATACTGAGACGAGTAAACTGCCTTCGAGGTCTCTCATTCCTTTGTTGGTTATGATGCTGAGGAGCAGCAACATGTTTTGAAATAACCACCGCGTTGACAGCTTAGTGGCGTTCCGGTCTATTCTGTCTCCTTGAACCGTAGACAGCACAGGATTCCTTCTTGAACGACTTCTTTTCAGTGCTCGAGGAGGCACCCTTCTGTATCTTCCCAGACTTGATACCAGCTTCTATTCTCTCACCAGTCAAGATAAGGTCTGTAAACCCGGCTGAAGAATTTCCAATCAAATGGTTGAAGAACGAACCAGACAGGGTCTCCAAGAACATATCAACCAGCTCACGATTAGTCAAAGGTGGTTGCACCCTTCCAGCAAGGTCCCTCCATTTTTGGGCGTACTGTTTAAATCCTTCACCCGTCCCTAGTGCCATACCCTGGAGTTGGGTGCGCGTAGGAGCGAGGTCGGAATTATACTGATACTGCTTATAGAACGCAGTAGCCAAATCCTCCCAGTTGCGAATACTGTCTCCATCCAGCTGATAGAACCATTCGAGTTGAGTCCCTGAAAGACTATCCTGGAAGAAATGGATCCACAAATTCTTGTCAGCAGTGTAAGGCTGGATCTTCCTTACATACGACCAGAGGTGCAGCTTCGGGCAGGAGGCTCCGTCGTATTTGGCAAAAGCAGGTGCCTTGAACTTATGGGGAATCACCACCCCAGAGGATAAGCCTAGGTCTCCAAAGTCTAACCCGGGCACATTCTGTATCTCCATAGCACTTAAGCGGTCCTCCAGCTGTTTGTACCTATCCTCAGCAGGAGGATATTGTTCCTCATCATAATCCGTCTCGTTGTCGGAGACCACGGGACTAGGAACCCTTCTCTCTTGTAGACTGTCTTTGCCTACAGATGAGGTAGTCAGCTCAACCTCATTCTGTAATCCATTCCCAAATCTGCATCCAGTGTTGAACAAGACGGTCCTCTTCTTCTTCTTCTTCAGAATCAGAGTCTTCAACTCCTGTTGACCCTTGGCTAGGCTCATAACCAACTCTTGGAACTGGGCATTCTGGGCCTGGAGGGCCTTGATAGCTTGTTCAGTGGAAGGTTCAGAAGACATGATGATTGCTGAAATAAACAGCGAAGAAGATAAGTGACCTGTAAAAAGGGGTACCTGTTATGCATATGATGAAATGAAATGCGTATGATTTATGTTTTCAAAGACAATCGGGATTCAACTTTGTAAACAAAAAGGAAACACACTTCATTAGATTTAACTTCGGAATTCAAATTGTTCAACAAATTTCGCTTGGGCGTTACAAGAAGGAAAATACTGAAAAGTAAATAAAAACTGTAAAAGAAACATCCAAGGCCCATCAATGCTCCCATGGCCTCTTCTTCTCAGTACAGATATAGTCATTCAGGATTCGCTCGTTCTCCAATTGCTTGGTCAGCTTCTGGATCTTCTGTTCCTGCTCGTTGAACCTTTCCCGATAAGAATCCCGTTCTTCCTGCAGTTGTGCCCAAGACCTCTTTAGTGTACCAATATCAGTGGGTATCTGAGGATGAAGAACAGTTGGAGGAACCCCATCTTTATCAACAACTTCAAGGGTAATAGGCCTGACAGCTTCGTATGGCATACCTAGCTTCTGGGAACGAATGCGAACCCATCTGAAATAGGATTCCATTGGTAGAGAAGTCTTTGGTCCCAACTCATGTGGGTCAGATTTGTGAATTCTATCCCAAGCCCGGATGAATCTACGACGCAACTCGTCACTATCTACCTGAAACTCAAAACTGATGTGAGGTATCAACATCTCATGAGGCCCTTCTCTTCTGGCTCTTCCAAACTGATGGAGAGCTAAACATGGGTTATAAGAGATTCCTCCCTGGGTTCCGATCAAAGGAACATTAGGATACTCTCCGCAATGATCAATAACAGCCACCTCATCTAAACCTCTGAGAGTCCAAATAATATCATCATCAGTTAGAGACATTATCCTATGAGCCCAGCCTCTTCCTTCTTTGTTCTTCAGCACGAACTTAGGGAGGTGCGAAATAAACCACCTCACCAATAAAGGAGTACAACACCACAAAGTTCCCCGTCTTCGGGCAGTACGAGCATAGAGCTGTTGCAGGATATCACCCAAGAGATTGGGTACAGGGTTCCGAGAGATGAAGATCCTTATGGCATTGACATTAATAAAGGTATCAGGATTTGGAAACAATACTAGACCATAGATTAAGAGAGCCAGGATGTCTTCGTACGCTCTGAAGTCTAAGTCATTCCAGAAACTATTAGCTTTGCCAACCAGAAACTTAGCCAAAAAGCCCTTGACTCCACTTCTAGTCTCCCAGTTAGCCATTACCTCTTCTTTGGTCAAGGGAAGGGCTACAGCAATCTCTTCAGGCCTAAGAGTTTTCTCCCAAGAAGTGAATGAAGTCTGCTCCAAAACAGGGATACCAAGTAACTCAGAGAATTCTTCCAGGGTAGGGACCAGCTGGAATTCTTGAAAAGTGAAGCAATGGTATAGGGGATCATAAAACTGGACCAGGACACTCATCAGTTGTTGGTCCCACTTTGAAGTGACTAAACCGAGAAGAGAACCATGCCTCTTGATGAAGGAAGTAGTATTTGGAATCCTATCAACCAATTCCTTGAGCAAAGTAGGTGGTTGAACAAAGTTGAGCCGGATAGTATTCCTTCGTATGGGCATCATGATGTCCTACAAAACAGAGCAAAGATGAAATCCTCTTGTCTTTGAAATGGGTTAGTCCTTATGCAGGATGCATGTAATGGTATGATGTTATGATGTCATGATAAAGGCACACAACAAGTATTCACAAAAGGCAAACATGGTAAAGGCATACAAGTCACACAAAAAAGCCCTTAGAGTTTAGGCTAGCATGAAGTTTAGGTACTACCCTCTTTCAGTTTCAGTTGGTTAAGACCTGTCCTAAAAATAGTAACCGGGTTCTAGAGGATCTCAATATCACTGACTACCCTCGATCGGTCATAATTCCAGTTTGGCAACCTTTTCTTGCGGCCGGAACCATCGCGAGAGTTTAGCCTCAATGAGTGTAGCATACTGCTACTGTTCTATGGCCAAGTTGGTCAATTTAAGGTGCTAAGGTCAGTTGGTGCTTAATAACTCCTCAGAAGACCTATATTCTCCTCGTTCCAACACAAGGGATATCGGTACAGACCAAAGTGTCACACCAATGTAGTTACTGCTTCACCCGTGTCGGTCTACGCCGGACAGGTCCCTCACAGTTTATTGCTACTTACCTAAAGGGTATTCGCCAGATCCGGGTTAGGACCTATAAAACTCTGATACAAGCCCACAAAATTAAAGCATACAAGGCACACAATTGAAAACATAGTGGTCTAGTCCTAAGGTATACCTCACTTATTATTAATCCCCAGCAGAGTCGCAAGTTCTGTGATCGGTGGAAATAGAACTGACTGTTTTGGAATGCTGGTTCGCGTTTGCATTTGCAAAATGTTGCGGTAAGCAAGAGTCGCCACCGTCTTTTATTTTATCCAACAAGGAAAGGACAAAAGCACAGAAAAATTCCTTTTCGAGATGTTTCTCGGGTTCGGGAGGTAGATTATAGAAAGGGAAGGTGTTAGAACCCTTTCTATCCGTGGTTATCCACGGGCTCTTAGGTACTTGCTCATTGTGTTTTCAAAAGTTTGCTTTTCTTTGTGTATGTGGGTTTGAAAAGAGTTTTTGTTTGAAAGGAGTGTAAGTGCGAAAAGTTTTTTTTTGTTTTGAAAGAGCAAGTACCTGAGAACCTCTACGTACTCAAAATAAATTAAGTTGTGTAAATGTCCTTTAGACAGTACCATCCCACTATTGAGAAGTAGGTAGTACCGTCGTTGGAGTTTCGGGTCAATTCGATTATAGGGACATGTGGTCACTAAAGCAATAGTAGGACGCCTTAGCGGTAACCCTAATGTCTTAGATCTTTTTTTATCTGAGGAAACCGTTTCGAGGAAACTTTTATCTTTAGACAGGAGGGAGACCTCTAAAACACCCTATACTTAATGACCACGTCGAGGCAACCAAGTGAGACGTACCCTAGGAGTGGCATGTGCGAGTGTGTCAAGTTTCAGTTAAGTTATCTTTGTACATGATTATGGTGAGCTACGATTGATTTTAATTTTAAGAGAATTCTTATCATGCATAGCCTAGTTAGCATACATCTAGCAGTTAAATATTGCGGAAAATAAAGCTAAGCTATTACAAGGCGTCGGGTATTTACATCGCCAAAAACAAACCCTTGAAAAGTAAATTGCGGAAATTAAATGAAAGCGATAAAAAGGGTCCTTATTAAAGCTATTACATCCTCGAAACAATTACATAATATGGATAAAAAATATGAATAAAAAATAATCACGCGCGAGAAAAAATTGAATCGGAGAAGTTCTTAGGGTTTTGACCCTTTTTTGAGAAAGAAAGAAATTTTTGTTATTTTTGCATTTAATTAAATTAATCCTAAACTAATTAATTAATTAAATACAAGAAATATTTTTTTGAGTTTTTTATGTTTCAAGGAAATAAAAACAAAAGGATTAAAATTGTCAAGAACCCTAATTCTACATTGATTTTATTTATTGTGAAAATATTGAAATTAACCTAATTAAAAAACTAAATTAAATTATGTTAGTATTTATTTACAAAAATAATAAATTAAGAGTGAAGTTAATAAATAATAATATTATATTTTAGTTTTCTGATTTTATTATGAAACATTAATTTGGTTAATTAAGTAATAATAATAATAATTAGTAAAACAATTAAATGGAAAATATAAAAGAAGAAAAGAAAAAAGGAATAAAACCCAAGGGATGATGGGCCAGCTTTGGAGGTGTTTCTGGCAATTCTCAGGCCCAAATACTGCAAGCCCTTTTGACTTTCCTGATCATCCATGCGCATATTGACTAAGGACCATGGTGGTCTCCCACTCATAACCACTGGATCCATGCTTGGGGACACATGGCGCATTGATATTTGAGGTATATGGTAGACCTCACTTTGGAACCTGCATGTGAACATGTGAAGAAAAAGGAAATAAATGTTTTTGGGGGGACCTGGGGTTCGAACCCAGGTCCCAGCGCTCACATGCCAATGCCTTAACCACTCCACTACGTTGCTTCAACTGTTAGTAAAATAAAGAGCAATAATTATATATAAAAATGAACAATATACTGTAAAACAAAAACAATGCGCGCTTTTTTTCAAATTGGCCAATGGGACGCTAACATCTCATCATCTTCTTCATTCGTTCTGCATATTCAGAATTAGATAGCGGGGGTTTTTAACCCCCACAAACTAGCTGCACGAAAAATAGCGATTAGCACCATGGTACATATAAATATTTCGCGAGGGGTCAGTTGTGTTCGTCTTGGTTCAACGATTCCAACCATGTGCCTTATGAGTCCTAATTTTGCTTGGTTCAGAAAGCCCCAATTGAAAACTCAAGAACCCTAAAAAATCGTTCATGGCATCTTTTGATTCAGGGCGTTATAGTCTAATTAAACCATGTCATTAGCTTTGTATGGTCCCTAGCAACACAAATCAATCACAAGAACATGTTAAATATGCATGAATTACGAAATACGATCTTGAATAAAGAAGGCAAACCGTGGAACTGTAATGAACGATTCCTTGAGCTTTGGTACTGGAATTTGATTGCAACACGTTCCTGGGATCTCCTACAATGTGTTTGAATGATCAAAAACCCTTGAATCAACCTAGAATGCCAAAATCAATTTTCAATTTTCTTGGAAATTTCTTGAATTGGCTATGGTTTTTTCTACAGCTTTTTTCACGTCCCCTAGGTCAGGTTAGCTTGCATCCATATAAAGGAAACAAATTAGGTCAAAAAATTGGATACAATCCATGTGCATTCAAGTTTAAATCTTTGATTGGAAATCAAATATTTTTGATTTTTCATGAATGGAAAATGTTTCCAAATTTGGAGATTTTTGTATCTTTGACTTGTGCACGAATTTTCCAACATATCTTGACCATATTTGCTTCACCCAAAAGATTGAAAAATCAAATCTTGCATTTTCCTACAATTTAAATTAATTAAATGAATTAA
Organism: Vicia faba; assembly: GCA_948472305.1. Classification (NCBI taxonomy): domain Eukaryota; kingdom Viridiplantae; phylum Streptophyta; class Magnoliopsida; order Fabales; family Fabaceae; genus Vicia; species Vicia faba. The sequence goes on along the minus strand of OX451738.1, from coordinate 953,294,223 downwards.
TATTAATTAAAAATCCAATTAATCAATAAAAATAAGAAAATAAATTCAATTAAGCTTGATGGGTCGTGCATAGGTCATGGATGAAGTTTCAAGAAGATATTTGAGGCCCATTAGCAAAAAGAACGTGTTTTGAGCAAAGTTGACTTTTGCAAATTCATGAAAATTTCCCAACTTCTCCAATGCACATCTTGCTCAATTTTGATCATATGACCAAGTTCTTAGACATTTTGGAAAGGTCTTGAAGTCCTCTAACAAATGCCTTTGGTCCCATGTCATTTGGATTTGCCAATCTCAAGTTATGGCCTTTGACTCAAAGTGTACATTTGTTGACTTTTGAATTTGACCTATAATGTAGAAATTGATAACTTCTTGTGAGAGCATTTCTTGAACTTGGAGTGTGAAGATGGATTCTAGGAAATTACATCCTCTTCAAAATGAGCATTGGGTGGAATTTTTCTGACAAACCATGAAAAAGTTATGCCCTGGTCAAGATACAGTTGACTTTTCTACTGTCCAAAAATAGTAACTTTTTGCATCTTGATGATTTTTGAGCTATTCTTGTGGAATCATGATCAAGACTTGATCAAATGATGATTGTGGACTCAAAATAAGATGTTGACCAAAAATTCTGACTTTTGACTGCCAAATGACCATTTTGCCCTTGCAGTTGACTGTGGATCAAATGGAGCTTTTGGTTGCGCAAATTGGCACTGTGAGTCTTGCAACTTGGCATGTAGATGCTTTAGGATGTATATAGGCCTATGAGACTTGTTTGAACCATTTAAAACCTCAAATTACTTGAAAGAACCACTAATTTCAGTTGTCTTAGGAGGTGATTTGACTGTATAACCCTTGAGCAATTTTGAACAATTTGAGGATCATTCTTGACAAATCTTGAGGAATATGGGAGGGCAAATTTTGGGGTACAACACGGTGGCCAAAACCGAACTGTTTTGAAATGCTGGTTTGCGTTTTGTGTTTGTTTTTGCAAAATGTCGCGGTAAGCAAGAGTCGCCACCGACTTTTATTTTATCCAACAAGGAAAGGAAAAACGCACAGAAAAAAATCCTTTTTTCGAGATTTTTATGAATACGGGAGGTAGATTATAGACAGGGAAGGTATTAGCACCCTTTCTATCTGTAGTTATCTACGGGCTCTTAGGTACTTGCTCATCATTTTCAAAATTGTTTTCTTTGTGTTTGTGGGTTTTGAAATTTTTTTGTTTTAACATCGATTTAACTCTTGCTTCTGTCTTCAAGAGTGTAATGAAGTGTTTTTGAAAACATGTTCGTAAAAGTGTAAGTGTGAAAAGGTTTTGTTTTGATCGAGCAAGTACTTAAGAACTAATCTACCTACTCAAAAAAGGAATCGTTCTGTATTCAATTCCCTTAGACAGCGCTATACCACTATTAGTGAGTAGGTAGCACCGTCGATGGAGTTTAAGGGTCAATTCGAAAGAGGAACATACAGTCACTAAAGCAACATTAGGACGTCTTAGAGGTGACCCTAATGTCTTAGATCATTTATCCGAGGCAACAATATCCGAGGAAACCATTTCGAGGCAACTTATGATCTTTTAGACAAGAGGGCGACCTCTAAAACAACCTATACTCAATAACCGTTATCGAAGGCAACCAAGTGGGGTGTACCCTAGGAGTGCACATGCGCGAGTGTGTTGATTTCAGTTTTTTTATCTTTGCACATGTTTAGGGTGATCTAACTGTTTTAAATTTAGCCATACATTCTTGTCATGCAAACCCTATTATCAAACATCTAACAGTTGAATATTTACAGAAATTAAAGTGTGGAATTTAAACTAAACTATTACAAGGCTTCAGGCATTTACATAGCCAAAGACAAACCCTTTGAAATTTAAAAGCGATAAAAATAAATAAATGTCCTAATTTAATTATTACAAACCGGGAGCAGATACAATAATTGGATAAGAATAAAGTGCGCGAGAAAATTAGATCGAATGCGAGAACTAGGGTTTTGACCCTCTTAATTAAAAGAAAATGTTTTTGTTGTTTTTAATATCTTTTAAGAAAAGAAATCAAGTCTTAAAATTAAATATTAAATTAATTGGTTATTAAATAAATTAATGAAAAAATGATTAAATGACATATTTTTGGTGTTTGTTATTTTAGGAAAGAAATAAAATAATTAAGTTAGTAATAAAAACCTATTGATTCTAATTAATTTTAATTATTTGCAAAATAAATTAAAGCTATCTAAAACATTAATAACCTAATTAAATTAATTGATTTATTGATGAAAAAATAAAATTCTAAATTTACTTGGACATAAAATATTTTTGGTGATTTTTGAAAAGAAGAAAATAATTTTTGGTTAGTAAATAATATAAATAAATAATTAAATGAAAATATAAACAAAAATATAAAAGAGAGAGATGGGCCTGAATTGGAGGTGTAGAAAGTATATTCCTTGGCCCATTAGTGCTGATCCACATTGACTTTTGCAATCATGTGCATTGCGTTTGACTGGTCTTATGGTGTGCTTGCAATGGTGGCCACCAGATTTGGCCATCTGGCCATCTAGCGTGTTGATGATGGAAGGTCCATGGTGGGTTTCCTGGATTGTACGCACATAGAATTTCTTGAAAACAAATGAGAAAATAACAAATGCTGGAGGCAAGGATCGAACCCCTGACCTCCAGCCTCTAACGCCTTGAGAACCTGCGTGGCAACCACTGCGCTGTTTTGTTTTGATTGTTCATAAAACACACAATAATGATAATATATGAAAAAAAGAGTTAATGGATAATTGTAACAAAAAAATGCGCCAGATTTGAATAGGCCTATGGGGGAGTGACACGCAGTCGTCCCCTTCCTCTCTCCATGGGTAAAAGTAAAATACTTTTACCTACGGACGTTTTTTTCCGTCGCTACAAGCAGGGGTCTTTCCAAAATCCTCTACAAGCCACATAAACGGAAACCAACACCGTGGTTGAGTTCGTCTCACTCTCCTGATCATAACCGTACCCATTACCAAGGTCAATTGTCCCTGAAATTGAAAGCCCTAAAACCAAGCTTGAAAACCTAACAATGGTGAGTAACGCTACAAGCCATATAAATGAAACCAAATAATGCAGAAAGTTTTCAAATGCTTCATAGGTTAAGAATGTACCATTACTTTACACTATACGTGCAAGAACGATGATAATCGAATTCAAGAATATAGTGATACCGTGACGGACTTACAGTGCGTTGTAAGGCTGTAAAACACTTGGTTTCGATTGCTTTCGCTTGCTGAGAGTGCTCGGAAATGATTGGGAGAGGTATCTAGCCTTGAGTATGCCTCTAAGTGGGATTTTGATCTCACACCTTTTTACTCTTTTTTCAAATTCTGTTCTTGCTCTCACACCTCATTTTCAACCTTCTTTTGATCTGCCTCGCCTCCTTATGTATCAAACAATGAATTAGGGTTGATTATTGTGTCCAAATCTTCCTACTTCAATGCTTTTGATATTTTATTTGATTCTCTTTAAAAACCTTGAAAATTTGGCTTATTTTCAATCTTTTTGTGCCCACAAGCCTTGATGCGAATTTGAATGATGGCTAGCTGTGATTTAAGACCTGAAATAATCACAAAATCATTGGTTTTCAATATTTTTGATTTTATTTGATTTGTTTTGATTTAATTTGAATTAATTAAAATAAAAATCAAAATAAATAATAAAAATAAAATATGGACAAGTGGCAAAGGCTAGAGCACGTGGGTTATGTTGCCAACTCAAAAAAAGTGAAAAAGATTGGGCCCATTTGGCAAAATTTGATGTTTTGGGCATAGTTGACTTTTGGCAATTTTGCAAAAAAGGTCAACTTCACAAATGCATAACTTCCTCAATTTTGACTCTTTGGAGGTGTTCTTTGACTTTTTAGAAATATTGAGATGTCCTCTAAGCAAAACTTTTTGTATCATCGAATTTTGATATTCCATGCTCATGTATGAAGCTTTGACAAAAAAATGTGTTTTTGTTGACTTTTCAAAATGACCTATAATGTCCAAATTCTTAACTTCTTGTTAGTGCATATTTTGAACTTGGGAGCTGAAGATGGATTGTAGGGAATTGCATCCTTTTCAAAATGAGCTTTGGATGGGTCATTTCTCATAAAGTATGAGAAAGTTATGCTTGGTCAAAGTTTAGTTGACTTTTCCTACAAACCCTAATTTAGCAACTTTTGAGTCTTGATGAATTATGAGCAATCCTTGATGAATCATGATCAACCCTTGATCAAATGATGAAATATACTTCAAAATGAAGATGTTGACCAAAAATCTTTAAGTTTGACTGTATGTAGGCCACAATTGACTTTTGCCCTAGCACAGTCGATTTTTGGACCTTTGAGCAATTGACTGAGCAAACATCCTCTGCAAGGCTTGAAACTTGACATGGATGATCTTGAGAAAATATTAGGACATTGGTGAGAATTTGGGACCACTTGGACTCAAGTACCTTGATGCAACATGAAACCCTAATTTGGGGTAGACTGCCTTAGGAGAGAGCTTGTCTGGCCAACCCTTGGACTACCTTGAGCAACTTGGAGATCTTTCTTGCAATGTTTTGAGAAATATGAGAGGGAAAATTTTGGGGTATAACAGATAGAAAGACATGGCATCTTGCGAGATTGTTGGTTACCAAGTCAAATGTTTATGACTTGAATCGCAAAACACTAAGTCATGATTCGAAGAATAAATTTGTGGGTTCATTGCCATACTTGTTTCTTAGAGTGAAAGGGGATGTAAATCAAGAGGGTTTTTTAATCGAAGATTGGTTTAGAATTGTCCATCCAAGTTTTATTTGTGTTTAAGGTGATATTTGAAGGAGATTCATGTGAAATATAAATTGCAAGTTGCAAGAATACCATGGTTCCTTTAGGTTACATATGAAGACATTTAAAACATGGAAATTAGTTCAACATGGTTGAAACAAAGGAGATTGGAAATTCGAATTCAATTCCGAAAAAATACCTTAAATATTTGATGGTATCGTCATAGAATTGTAAATGCATCTCAAAGTGTATATATGTCATTCAAAGCAATTAATTCGTTACAACCTCATTCAAATGTTACAACACACGTTCATTACAAGAAAATGACATTTCAATTTCCGTCCATTACAAAAAATATGCATCAAAATCACATTGAGATACTCAAAGTCTACGTATCCTAAACTTAATGATCTAAGCATTACATTTTTCCAATCTTCATAACCATTCGCGTGTTCTTCATAATAAATATTCACGCCTCATCCAAATTCGCGGCTAACCATCTCAACATTGTTCCAGCCAGTTCATTCCTGCCATAGGTGTAACTCACAAAAACACATGGTCACCCGCTTGAAATTCTAAGTCTTTCCTTCGCTTGTCATGATAACTCTTCTGTCTATTTTGGGAAGCTTTCATCTTTTCTCGAATCAACTTCACCTTCTCAGTAGTCTCACAAACAAGTTCAGGCCTAAGTACTACACTTTCACCAGATTCATGCCAACATAAAGGAGTTCTACATCTTCAACCATACAATGCTTCAAAAGGTTCCATCCCAATACTAGAATGGTAACTGTTATTATAGGTGAACTCTATCAACGGAAGATAAGTATCCCACGAACCTCCCTGCTTAAGAACACATGCCCTCAATAAGTCTTCCAACGATTGAATAGTCCGTTCAGTATGTCCATCTGTCTGAGGATGATACGCTGAACTCAACCTCAACTTAGAACCCAACGCTTCTTGCAAACTCTTCCGAAAATCAGAAGTAAATCTTGGATCTCTATCTGACACAATACACAAAGGAACACCATGAAGCTTCACAATCACACTGGTGTAAATCTCAGCCAACTTCGACACTGGAAAACTGATGTTAATAGGAATAAAATGAGCCGACTTCGTAAGCCTATCAACAATCACCCAAATTGAATCATGTCTTTTTAAAGTATTAGGCGACCCCGTCACAAAGTCCATTGAAATGCTATCCCATTTCCATTCAGGAACTTCTAACGGTTGCATCAACCCCGCAGGCTTTTGATGTTCAACTTTCTACTTCTGACAAGTCAAACAGGGATACACAAACTGAGCCACATCACTCTTCATCCCAGGCCACCAAAACAAACATTTCAAATCTTGGTACATCTTTGTAGCTCCTGGATGAATACTTAACTTACTTCTATTACTCTCTTCAAGTATCACTTTCTTCATCTCGGCATCATCAGTAATACAAATCCGGTTACAAAATCTCAACACACCTTACGCATCTAGCTTAAAATCATTATCCTTAGACTGATTGATTCCAACCATCGAATCTACCAGTTTCACATTCAACCGCTGAGCTTCTCTGATACTGTCTAGAAATTCATTATTAATCTTCAACATACCCAATATAATACTTTGTAGCGTAACCTTGCAAACTAAGCTCATATCTCTAAACTTCTCAATTAATTCCAACTCTTTAACCATCATTGCTGACATATGTAAAGTCTTTCGACTCAACGCATCAGCTACCACATTCGCTTTTCCTGGATGATAATTAAACTGAAATCATAATCCTTTAACAGTTCCAACCATCTTCATTGCCTCATATTCAACTCCTTCTGATCAAAAAGATACTTCAAACTCTTATGGTCACTGAACACTTCAAATCTAAAACCATAAAGATAATGCCTCCAAATCTTCAACACAAAAACAAATGCAGCAATCTCTAAATCATGCGTAGGATAGTTCTTCTCATGAGTCCTCAACTGCCTTGACGCATAAGCAACTACCTTATCATTCTGCATAAGCACACCTCCTAAACCCATCTTAGAAGCATCACAATACACAACAAAAGGCTCTCTTGGATTAGGCAACATCAAAATTGGAGCCGATGTTAACCTCTTCTTCAATTCTGTAAAACTTTCTTCGTACTGAACATCCCATACAAAAGCTCAACCTTTAAAAGTCAACTTAGTCAACAGAAGTGCCAACTTAGAAAAACCTTCGATAAACCTTCTATAGTAACCAGCTAATCCCAAAAAGCTTCTAATCTCAAAAGCTGACTTCAGAGTTTCCCATTGTAACACAACATCAACCTTCGATGGATTTACAGCAATTCCACTACCTGAAATCACATGACCAAGAAAACTAACTTCCTTTAGCTAGAACTCGCACTTGGACAACTTTGCATACAACTTCTTCTCTTTCAAAACTTGCAATACTACTCTTAAGTGTTCTGCATGTTCTTCTTCTGACTTAGAGTAAATCAAGATATCATCAATGAACACCACTACAAACCGATCCAAATAAGTATGAAAGATATGATTCATGTATTCCATGAATACTCCCGGTGCATTAATAACACCGAAAGACATCACCGAATACTCGTAATTTCCATAACGCATTCAGAAAGCATTCTTCTGGATATCTCCATCCTTCACCTTAATCGGATGGTAACCCGACCTCAAACCAATCTTACTAAACACACGAGCATCCACCAATTGGTCCATCAAGTCATCTATTCTTGGAAGCGAATACTTGTTCTTAACCGTCACTTTATTCAATTGTCTATAATCAACACAAAGCCTCATACTTCCATCTTTTTTCTTTACTAACAACACTGGAGCACCCCACGATGATACACTTGGTCTTATAAACTTCTTTTCAAGTAACTCTTCCAATTGCTTCTTTAACTCTGACAATTCAGATGCAGGCATCTTGTATGGTGCCATAGACACAGGTCTGGTACCAGGTACAAGATCAATAGCAAATTCAACTTCCCTCTCCGGCGGTACATCAGGAATTTCATCGGGGAAAACATCAGGAAATTCACACACCACCTGTAATTCCTCAATTATAGCTTGAGCCTCTACAGATAGCGACGCCATTAACGAGAACATTTGTGCTTCTTCTTGCATCAACTTTCTCAACTGTTTAGCTGACAACAGGTTATCTTCCTATTCCTCGGGAGTAGAAAACCTCACCGACTTGTCATAACAGTTAATATGAACACAATTATGCTCTAGCTAGTTCATACCCAAAATCACATCCAATCCTCTTAACGGTAAATAAACCAAATCAACAACAAAGTATCTGTCAAAGATCGACAATGGACACTTCAAACACACAAAATAAGTAGTCACTGACCCCTTGGATGGAGTATCGACGGCCATTTCTCCATTCATAGAAGACAACATAAGACCCAATCTTTCAACACAATTAGCAGCAATAAAACAATGAGTAGCACCTGTATCAATAATAGTAATTAAAGGAGTACTATTAATGAAACATGTACCTTTGATAAGTCTGTCCTCAACAACGGTCTGATCCTCAACCAAAGCGAACACCTTACCACTTGTTTGCGCCCTCTTTAGTTTCTGACACTAACTACCAATGTGACCTTCTTCACTACAGTTGAAACAAATCACATCCTTATGCTTGCACTCAGATACAACATGTCTGTTCTTACAACAACGGAAACACCTCTTTACTTCAGTAGTACACACATTACTCTTGTGCCCATGTTTCCCACATTTAAAACAAACCACACCAGCATGAGCATCTCCTCCACTAGTCCTTTGACCCTGAGAAACTTTCTGTTTACCTTTACCAGCTGGGGTATCATAAGGCTTACCACGATTTTGTTGGTCCTTACCCCTTTTCTCACTGATAATCTTGTAATGAGCATTATTATCCTCTTCATAAATATTGCAACTATCAATCAAATCAGCAAATACACGGATCTTCTGGTATCCAACTGCCTTCTTGATCTCCGGGTGCAACCCGTTCTCAAATTTGATACACTTCAAAAACTCAGCATCTACCTCAGCGTAGTGCGGATAAAACTTAGCCAACTCAAAAAACTTGGCTGCATACTCAACAACAAACATATTCCCTTGCTTCAGCTCAAGGAATTCAATCTCCTTCTTACCACAAACATCCTCAGGAAAGTACTTCTTCAAAAATTTTGTATGGAACACAGCCCAAGTGACATTCTCACCTGCAACTTTCATTCTCTGGCAAGTCTCTAGCTACCAGTCATCAGCTTTGACTGCTAGCATATGAGTACCATATTAAACCTTCTGCGCTGGAGTGCAATCCATCACACGGAAGATTCTCTCAATCTCTTTCAACCAATCCAATGCTCCGTCAGGATCATACTTTTCCTTGAAGGTACGCGGATTCTCTCTCTGGAAAGTCGCAAAGCTACGAGATCCAGCATTCTCGTCAGCATTCGACTGATTTTCCATCGCATGAGCCATTGCTTCTAAAGTAGCAGCTAGTGCAACATCATTCCTTATAGCCATCTCAACTTATCACCACAACATAAACAATAGTTAGAACTCGAATTAACAATACTCGGTTGTTAGACAACTACAACTCGACGACAAGGTCGGACCAACCTTTTGCTCTGATACCAACTTTGTAACACCCCAATTCTACCCGGAAATTATTTAAATAAATCAGAGTTATAAAATCATTCATGCAAACGAATCAGGATGCCACAAATTCATCACTAAAAACTCATTGCATTCATCGTGGATACATAACACTTTAAAACTTCGGATGAACCATCAACATAATACTTTAATTAAATAATTCAACAACTTAAACATCTACGCAGCGGAATTCATAATAACATCTTTGTCCATTGTTACAGCAACTTCGAAATAATGCATACTTAGCAATCAACAAATTAAAGTTCAACAACTGAAATAATTAACAATTAAAAGCAACAAACGTTCATCCCTCCCCGAGTGTTACATATCAAAGCAATGACACCTACTCGAACTAATGAAGGTATACAACCTTCACTCTCAATTACCTAAACGTTACCAATGTAAGGGTAATATTCAAACAGAAGGGGTGAGCTATCTAATAATATAATAAAACGTATGATAATTAATATATTAAATTAGATCACATAACATCACCACTTCTCATCTCATAATCAATAAGAATCGCAACAGAATACCAACTATAATCCACATTCATCACATCAATTCACAACTTCTTTATGCAATCATATAATGCGAATCAATACTATGCGAATGCACGTGGTACCATTGGAGCAGAACTCCCATCTTAAAAATCTGCCAATAATTAGAGGCATCAACAAGGCATAAGCCTTCATCTTAATATTCGCCAATAGAGGCCATCTTAACAAGCATAAGCTCCATATTGAAATGCAATGTATGTGACACAATCATGAATGTAATGATAACAACATAATTAATAACATCTCAATACAACATCTTCGTTGGCCAGAGGCCTACATCTTAATAGCTGCCAATTTTTAGAGGCATATCAACATCTTTCAACAACATCATTCATAAACATCATTTATCATCTTAAATCATCAAACAAAATCTCATTCACATCATCTCATCAACAACTCAGCCGTACAACAATACAACAGTAACTCATCAATTTTACAATGTTGGCCATAAGCCTACAACATGATATTGCCTATAACTAGTTAATCAACTAAGGCTTACTTCTAAATTACCAAACCTATACATATTACTATTATGTAATAATACATCATTATCATCATTAATCCTACTGTTACAAACCAGACGGTAATCTATAAACGTCTCATCCTCATCATTATTCACAAAAACCAACATAGCGAATACCGCGGGAACTAACTCTAATCCTAATTTGGATACTAGGATTATCCTTCCTTTTCTTCATTTTAATCCTTAAGAATGAAGTTCATCACTTTACCTATTCAACGCTTCAAACGACACCTCAAACGGAGTTCGAAAACTCAAGTTACAACCTTTAGAAAACGAATCTGTCAAAAACCAGACAACATGGATTGACCCGTAATTCCTTGGGTCGACGCATACTGAAATGAACATGCTACATGAGTCGATGCATACTCTCTTATATCGACTCATACTGAGTCTTCCATACTGCATTTATCAACACATGCTCTTACGTATCGACTTATCCTGAGTTTAAAAGCCCTCATGTGTCGATGCAGGACTCCTTCGTGTCGACTCATCCTGAGTCTAAAGGCCTTCTTGTATCGACACATAACGTTTTGGGTCGACACATCCTGCTCTGTCATGGATATTTTCTGCGATTTCACTATGTTTTCACTATGATTTCCATACTTTAGACCCTAAAAACATCTTCTAATCATATATAATCATCAATTATAATTATCCTATAATTCTACATCAAATATACAGCATTAGGACATTGTTATTCATCTTTAAATCATCGATTTGCATCATATAACATCATATAAAATTCAATCATAAACCAAACAATATTTCACCTCTAACCCCATATACCAATTATCATAAACCCTATTATAGAGTAAGAACCCCACCCTTACCTTGGATTGAAGGTTGCTCTACAACTTTTCCAATTGAATCTCGTTCTGCCTCTTTCCTCCTTTCCAACAGCTTTCACGTTCTTTCTCTTCTAACCCTTATTCTTCTTACTACTTCTTCTTTCTTGTTATTTCTAACAATAATAAAATAACCCTATTATTCTCTTTATTCCTTAATGGGCTTAAGACTACTACACCTCCTTATTACTACTTGTATCCTTTAAAACAAGCCCACGTCAAATAATATTATCACTCTAATATTATTTCACCACTTAATAAAATAATTAAATCCAACTATCACAACACAACTTCAAAAATATTCCAAAAATAATTTAATTAAATGATTAATTAAATTATGGGCGTCACACTGACTGCCAGGATCTTTCTCACGAGTTAGATGTTTCTGTTGTTCTGATATAAGACGAACTATATTATTTCTTTGAGGTATAATATGCTTGGTGATACAGTTTATACCGATTCTCTTAATAAAGCATTCATTCGCTCTCCTGAAAGAATCTTTTACGCATATATTCTGGGGCACCTTTCAATTAAAGATAATATGTCATCCAGAGACGGGGTCCAAAACGGGATCAATTCAGAGATTGTTGTGTTCACATCAGATCATAAATGGAATTCTCTCACCCATTTAAGCATCAAGACTGCAGAAATTTTTCAAAATTAAGAAGTCCATACAGATTCAAGTCTCCTCAACAATGGCAATCATTCGTTTCTTTATTGCATTTTCATTAGCATTATTACTTATTTGTTTAAACATTGCTTACATGTAGAAACTTGTCTATTTTTTAATGAAAATATTAATGCAATAAGTATGCTTGTCTTGAAGTGTTATTTTCATTTTATTCATCCATTCGTTATCACTCTTTAAATGTTTTCTTTCATATTGATGTTGTGATATGGTGGGAGAACTGACTTGGGTTTTGCGTTTGTTTTCACACTTGTTCGATTTAGCCAGAGTCGCCACTGAATTTTTATTTTATCCTAAGGAAAGGTCAAAAAGCACAGGAAAGACCTTTGAGATGTTTTCATGGGTTCGGGGGTAGATTATGAAAAGGGAAGGTGCTAGCACCCTTTTCATCCATGGTTATCCATGGGCTCTTAGTTACTTGTTTTAGATCACTTGCCTTTGCTTTTCAATTATTTTAAATGGTGCTTTGTGTGTGTGGTTTTGAAAATGTTTTGAAAAAGATGCCTTGTCTAGGCAACCATTTTAACAATTCTTTAGTCGAATGTTTTACAAAGGTGTTTGTCTTTTTGAAAAGATGTTTCAATGTTTTTTGAAAGTTTGCTTTGAAATTGTGTGGAGATGTGTTGTGATGGGTGTTTTGAAAAATGGCAAGTGTGTTTTGCAAGTTTGATCAAGTAACTAAGAGTTGTCTACCGTATTTTACTCAAAGATCTTTCTTATGTTTTAACCCTTTTAACAGTGTTGTTTCACCATTGTATTTGGTGAACAACCTTGCGTTAGGATGTTAACAGGACGGGCGCGGGTCATCGTATACAATCATTGAAGGCAACTTTGTGAGACGCTCTAGCAATTTTGTAAGGGACGAGATCGTTTTATCGAAGGCAACATCGAGGGTCATCGAGGGACTAACGATCTTTGTTTATCGAAGGGACGTTTGCTAGAGTGTCTCATACTCGAGGGACATGATTGCATTTTCTGAGGAAACAGGCGAGGTTACCCTAGAGGTGCAAGTTTGAATTATGTATTGATTTTCATGCTTTTGTCTTGTATTAGGTTATCTAGCGGTTGATTTTGAATCTTCGCATACAAACCCTAATTACTATACAGTATATGGAAAGCGATAAATTGGGGGAATTTAAAGTCTAAGCTATTACAAATAAGTATCCGGGGATGGGGGTACAAATTTTTACAAATGGGGATGAGTCTTATCAGAATAGTAATGTCCAATATTATTTACAACCAAATCTGATCGTCACATTCTCAATGTAAAATATAGCAAGGTATAAGAATCAAAGATAAACAAAAGTATTGTGCCATGCATATGATTATTTACAAATGATTAAAATGAAAATTAAGTAATGTCATTATTTTTTGTGTTTTTTTGTTAATGTTATAGAAACTTGTATAAGATTAATTAAACAAAAGTTTTAAAATTAATTAACTTAATAAAATCTAATATTTACATATTTTAAGTGCAATAATAAAAAAAAGGTATTGTTAATAAAACTTAATGTGAAAAAATTAATATATTATTTTTATTTACCAAAAGGAGTTAGGTTACATAAAAAAGAAAATAAGATGATGGTAATAAAAAAAAGTGTTGATTTATATAAAAAAATGTTAAGAAAATTAAACAGGCTTAGGGGTATGTTCTTGGCCCAAGTGAAAAACAAACAAGGTTATAGAAAGAAAGGGGGTGTATGCGCCAGCTCCAATTGGGCTTGGTGTTTTGTGCGTGGGGCAGGCCCAAACGGGTTCACAGAATTTTATTAGGGTTTCATTGTTTTGTTCAGAATAGGGTTTGCTCATGAACGGCACCGCTCCCTTTCTTCTTCATCGTCCTCTTCGTCCTCTCTCAATCAAGGTTTCTGATGCCTTCCACTCGCCTCAGCCGTCGGACGCCACCTCCACTCTCCTCTCTCCACAGTTGTACCAGGCGGTGATAAAAGGTAACGACTTTCTTCTTCATGTTTTAGGGTTTCAAAATTCGTGCATGTTATTGATTTTACATATTCTGATCTTCTATGTTATTTATGTTTGTGTGAGGTGTAGAAAAAAAAAAGGGAAGAGGAATTTATACCTTGGTTCTGCTTTTTTGGAAAGGAGAAGGAGAGTTTGGACAGGAGGCATCTTAGGCGGCCGGGCGAGGGAGCGAGACGTTGAGGAAAGCTTTGTTCTGGTACTTGTATCTTTGCTTTGTTTTATGATGAATGATATGCTTCTGAAAACCCTAGGGCATCTTCTTTTCTTCTTCTGATTGCTTGCCTTGTTGTCGTTTTGATTAGGCTATGTTGATGAACTTTAAATCTCTCTTTGGCTTGATTTGTTTTCAATGATGAGTATTTATGAGATGTTCTTGCTTCTGACTTTTTTAATATTGGCTTTGTTGGCTTTTTCTAAGATGAAACTTTGATTCTGAGATGCTTTTGATATGTGTTTGGTTATGTTGGCTCTGTGATGAACATGGTTCTGAGACTATTTTTGATGTGTTTCTGACTCTCTTCCTCTCTTGAACTTGGCTGGTATCGTTTAGCTATTTTGGCCCTGTGATGAACATGGTTCTGAGAGTATTTGGATTTGCTTTGAGTTTAGTTACTTGATCTTGAAGGCAGGTTGAATGTTTGTATGGTTTTTGACAGGCTTGAGGCAGGTTTGTATGGTACAGTTGGGTTTATTGAAGTTTATGCAGGTTATGTTTATGCAGGCTTCAGGGCTTGTGCTTTGTGCAGGCTTGAGGCAGGCTTCAGAGTTTGCAATTTACTGAGCTTGTTAGTTTGTTGTGTAGGCTTTCTTGTATGCAGGCTGGAGGTTTTTATGCAGGCTTGCTTCGGTTTCCAGTTTTGTTTGGATATTTTATGAAGGCAGGCTTATGTTTTGAACAAAGGTTTGAAGTTTTTGAGCTTGTTAGTTTTTGAGAGGCTTTGATGCGGGATGTGTTATGCCTGGCTTTGGTGTTTTACAGTTTTGTGATATCTGTTCTGGTTTTTCTGTCTTCTCTTGAACTATTCTGATTTGTTATATTTATTTATCTCTAAGCCTGCCTAAAAAACTGTAAGCCTCTACCTCTCTCTCTCTTTTCTCTCTCTATTAAAGAATATTATATTGCTTAAAGGTACTTTCCATTCTGAAAAGGTGTTGGCCTAGGGAAAATGATGAAATTGGTTTTACAAGCTTGCTTGCAATGTTAGCTTTCTTCTGCATATTGTACTTTCTTCTTTTCTTTGATGACAGTTTGATAGCTTTTGATATCTTTTGGTATCTTCTTTGACAGTTTTGACAGCTTCCTTGGACAGTTTCTTGTAACTTAGTTTGCCATTGCTTACAATTGTAACTTGGTTTGGCATTGTTTACACTTGTGACTTGGTGAACTTTCTATGCAGCCTTGTGTATTTGTAACTTGGCTGTTTGGTTTGCCTTGTTTGAATTTATGCATCTTTGTGCATTTTGTTTAATTGATTCATATGCTTGTAAAATAATTTTTCTTTCCTCTTTGTGAACCAAGAAGAGAGTCTTCTTGTGATTTGCAAAGAGGATGAGAAAAATATGATGAAAATCAAAACAATCTGATTCCGGCCAACCACCTTTAATGATGAGTTTTTGATTAACTGTCTGAAAATGCTTTTCCAATTCATCTGTATTGATTTCTCCTTTTCTGGCTCTGCAGGAAAATATCAATTGGGGCAAGGGAAGCAGCAGAAGAAGATGAAGACTTCAAGAAGCTTAGGATGATTTTTTTATTTTATTTTTAATCATTGTAATTTATTGTAAATACTGTAAATAAATTTACTATATCAAATAAACATTTGTAACAACAATTAAAAATGAATAAAAAATCTTTTGTCTGATAATTCTTGATTTCTTCTACAATTTCTTATTTAATTATTTAAATTTCTTGAATTATAATAATTGGAAATTATCCCAATAATTGTAACTTAGAAATTATAAATAATCAACAAACATCGCAGTCTCATAGCTTTACATTAACCAACAATAATCTTGGCGTTCCAATTAACCATATGTATTGCATAGTCAAACAAACAAACGTCCATACGCCTTTCACTTCACTAATTAAACCAACCCCTCAAACTCTCAATCAGAAACCTCAACTTCTATCCCAGAGTTTCAGGTTTTGAGAGACAGACAGAAATCTTGAGCAAGCGTCAAAATAATGTACAGTCGATTGCAAAGAACTGTGGACTCAATTCCTTTTGAGAATGCGCGTGCAAACCCTAATTCTGGATTTATTGTCAAAGAAGCGTCTGCTTGATCAAACTCTGAGCCAAACTCAACCAAATCAATAGAAACCCTAATAATCGGCTTGGACTGATTCAAAATCAATGGAAACCCTAATTTTGGATTTAACTGATAAGAAAAGTCTGTTTGACCGATTCTCAAGCCAATTTGAAAAGTCAGGGAAAACCCGAAGCTGTGATTTCTCGTGAAAAAGGGGAGGGAAAATTTTGGGGTACAACAGATGCCAAGTTTCCAAGTCTCATGCTTAGGTAAATATTGGAGGGAGGATGACGATAATCTAAGAACGAAAAAAATCTATGGTTGGTATGATTTTAATTAGGACCCTGCTGGCGATGTACATGCATTGTTTTTTATTCCTAAATAGTGGAGATATAAGGGAGATAGACCCTCGTTAACCCCTCTAAGCCTTCGAAGTAGAAGTTTCTTTTCTATTAAGAAAAAACCATCATTTTAACCCTGGGGTGGGTAGTGTTTAGCTAATCTAATCAAGCATTCAGAACTCATCAAGAGTGGGCATCCAAGGATACAACAATGGTTATCTATCAAAAGGTTGAGGAAATTCAATACCACAATGGTTAACCCTCATCTATCAGCAACCTGCGTCAATTAACGATATTGCAATGGGTATCTCTCGTAAATCAAGAAGTCGAGATTGGATGACAATACAACAATGGCTATCCATCATCCACTAAAGACTCGGACAGTCACGATCACTTCTAACAAATTAAAGAAAACGTGAAGATCAACGACTTGTTCAAAATGGAAAATATGAATAAGAAAGAAACAAAAAGCCCCGCTAAGTTGAAACTTGTTCCAAATTGAAATTCAAAAGAATTTTTCCAGGCAAAAGCAAGAAAGAAATTGAAAAGCCTAAAAGGCGAGATAAGGATTACCAATAAAAATCTTTATAGAAATAACAAGGTCGTGTGATCAGACACCAAAATCAGAAGTTAGTGACTGTTGTGTCCAAGAAATTGCAGTAATTCCTCAACCATCACAAACTCTTCTCGGGAGATGAACGCTTGTGTATCGGGTCAACTGAACGTAGGAATGAAGAACATCATGAAGAATGGTTGGGCACCAAATAATTTTGAGCCTTAAATCATTTTTTCTAAAACTGTGAACCAGGACACGTTACAACCTTTTCAAAGTCCTAACTAAAGCATGGGTCAATTTGAAAGCATGCTACAATGAGATAAAGTTTAACACTCCTAAGAGATATGTTTAAATATCTGTGTTGGCATCATATGCTTGCATTATCTTTCAAAAAAAGAATTTGCAAATGTTTCTCTCTAGCTAGTGACTCGTTCACAACAGAGTCATGACATCATTTCATTCAAAGTTTTTTCAAACTTCAAGACTTACGTATGTGTTGCATTAGAATTATCATTCTCATAATAAACATTCTTCTGCATACAAAATAACTAATTAACATCAAGTAAGTTTACCCAATGAACAATCGATAAAGAGCTCAATCTTCTTAGAGAAGAGAGGCTTGAATACCATGTTGAAGCAAGAGTCAGCTGCCACAAGAGAAATGACTTATCCAGGGGCATGTTAACCAGTGATTTTGTCAAGAGAAAGCACCTTCGTGCTTCACAGTCTGAGTACCCTTTAGGGATGAAGTTAGCAGATTTGGGGCAATCAAGTCGAGAGTCAATCTCTCCGAGGTCAGCCAAATATGGGGCATTCCTTCAAAGCTATCAATCAGAGGCTATCATGTTGATAAATCTCTTCTAGCTAATATCAATCATAGGATATCACGTTGTTAAATCTCTTCAAGCTAATATCAATCAGAGGCTATCACGTTAATAAATCTCTTCAATCTAATATCAATCAGAGGCTATCACGTCGATAAATATCTTCAAGATGATATTAATCAGAGGCTATCACGTTGATAAATCTCTTCAAGTTTCCATCGTTCAAGAGTTATCACATCTATAAATCTATTCAGAATTTATTCAACCTGGGGAAGTTATGTCGAGATTCGACAAATCTCTCCAACAAATCTGTAATCAAGAGCAATTTATTTTATGACTCAAGACATTGCGGCAGGCCACCTCATATTGTATTGTGCCACGAACATTTTGGTCCTCTATTCAGCACAAATACCTTCAAAAATCCTCAAGATAGGGGAATTTTGTATCCGTACTCGCAAATTTTTTCAGGCAAATTATGTTGCACGAGACGACTACAATCAAGCTAAAAGAGTTATAATTGTCAACCTAACCTATCCAGTGCACGAAGTTTCCTTCATCTACTATAGAAAATTTCAAACCTGATTCCCCAAGTGAATTCAGAAAGTTCAAAGTCGTCGTTCAACTTAGCACGCGCAAGTGCATCCCTAGTGGGGTTAATCAAGTGCATCCCCAGTGGAGTTAATCAAGTGCGTCCCTAGTGGAGTAAACCGGGGCATTTGTGGAACTAAACCATGGAATTCGCAGGTGTCCATGCCTATCTCTTATCCCTAAGTAATTCAAAAGATAATTCCCCAGTGTACGTAAACTTGGGGCATGTGTTCGAAGAGGTTCACATGGTGTTCGGTATCCATTCTTCCGCATATTCAGTTCTACCATCCTCTCATCGGTTCAGGATGTAGAGAAGTTGGGCCAAATTATCTTTTTCTCAATGTGATACGGTGGCCAGAACCGGGACGTGTTTCCCTTTTTTAAGGAATTTGCTGGTTTGCGTTTTGTGTTTGTGTTTGCAAAATGTCGCGGTAAGCAAGAGTCGCCACCGACTTTTATTTTATCCAACAAGGAAAGGAAAAAAGCACAAAAAAATTCCTTTTTTGAGATATTTCTGAGTACGGGGGGTAGATTATAGAATGGAAGGTATTATCACCCTTTCTATCTATAGTTATCTACGGGCTCTTAGGTACTTGCTCATCATTTTCAAAATAGTATTCTTTGTGTTTGTGTGCTTTGAAAAGTTTTTGTTTTGACTTCGATTTAAATCTTGCTTCTGTCTTCAAGAGTGTAATGAAGTTTTTTTGAAAACTTGTTTGTAAAGGAGTGTAAGTGTGAAAAAGTTTGTCTGGATTGAGCAAGTACTTAAGAACTAATCTACCTACTCGAAAAAAGAATCGTTCTGTATTCGTTTCCTTTAGACAGTGATATCCCACTATTAGTGAGTAGGTAGCACTGTCGTTGGAGTTTGAGGGTCAATTCGAAAAGGGACGTACAGTCACTAAAGTAATGTTAGGACGTCTTAGTAATAACCCTAATTTCTTAGATCAATTATCCGAGGCAACAATATCCGAGGCAACTATGATCTTTAGACAAAAGTACGACCACTAAAGCATCTTATACTCAATGACCATTTACCGAAGGCAACCAAGTGGGAGTGTATCTTAGGAGTGCGCATATGTGAATGATTCAATTTCAGATTATTTATCTTTGCACATGTTAGGGTTATCTAACTGTTTTAAAGTTTTTCACATACATTCTTGTCATGCATCCTAATATCATATATCTAACAATTTAATATTTGCGGAATTTAAAGTGCAGAAATTAAACTACGCTATTACAAGGCTTCGGGTATTTACATAGCCAAAAACAAACCCTTTGAAAATAAAGCGATAAATGGAAATAAACGTCCTAATTAAACCATTATAAACTGTAAGCAGTTACATCAATATGATAAATAAAAAAATAAAGTGCGCAAGAAAAATTAAGATCGGGAAGAAATTGGGGTTTTGACCCTTCTATACTAATGAAAATAAAAATTGTTTTTGTTGTTTTTAATATTTTTTAAAGAAAATAACTTAGGTTTAAAAAAAATAAATGTACAAACTAATTAGTGATTAAATTAATTAATAAAAATAATTACATAGCCTATTTTTGGTTTTTTGTTATCTTTAGGAAAAAATAAAATAATTAAATTAGAAATAAAAACCTAATTATTCTAATTAGTTTTAATTATTTGCAAAAAGAATTAAAGTTATCTATATTAACAAACCTAATTTAATTAATTGATTTTTTTAATAAAAATAAAATCTAGACCTAATTTATGAAAAATAATATTTTTGTGACTTTTGATAAAAAAAGAAAATAATTTAATTGGTTAGTAATTTAAATAAACAAATTAAATAAATTAAATATAAAAGAATTAAAGAAAAAAATTGGGCCTGCAATATAGGGGCGTGAGAAGCAGAATTCTGGGCCCAAAGATGGAAGTCCACGTTGACTTCCTGGATCCAGTGTGATTGCTTTGACTGAGGCACGCCATGGTCATCACATCATAGCCATCAGATCTGTCTTCTTAGATTTCTGAATGATTGGATCTTAAGGGAGCATGGTGCTCCTTGGCTTGTGTATGCACTGAATTGCCTAAAAGGAATTAAGAAAAATAACAAACGTTGGAGGCAGGGGTCGAACCCCTGACCTCAAGCTTTCCAATGCCTTAATGTTTGCCTAGTTACCACTGGGCCAATTGTTCTTGTTGTCATAATAATGTAAAATAATAAAACAATATTAAAAAGGCCCTATGTATCAAATCCACGCGCGAAACTTTTAACAAGCCAATGATCGTTCCCCAGCTGGTCGTCTCCTTCCTCGGATCCATTGGTAAAAAGTTCCAAACTTTTACCTACGGACGCTTGGTCGTAGCTACAGCCTGTGTTCTCTTAAAATCCACCATGAGCAAGATAAATGATTTCTAATTCCATGGTTGGATTCTTCTTGTCCTCCTGGACGTGATGGTACCATTCATGAAGGCTAATTTTACCTGTAAACAAAAACCCTAATTCGAAGCTACAAACCCTAACAATGGTGAAATCCAATATAGGCCATATAAATGCAATTAAACAATACAGAAAGCTTGCATATGTCTTAAGGATCAAGAATATACCATTAGTTCATGCTATCAATGCCTAAATCATGGAATTCGAATTCAAGAAATGTTAGGTATCGTGACTGACTTACAGTGAGATATAGGGCTTGAAAATGCTTGGTTTCGATTGCTTTCGCTTGCTGGGAATCTCAGGAAGTGATTGAGATAGCTAGGATGCATGTATCAAGGAAATGATTAGGGTTGATAATTGATCTCAATCTTCCTCCATCAATGAATTGGATCTTGATTTGATACACCTTAAAAATCTTTCCAAAAATGGCCTAATTCAATCTTTTTGTACACATTAATGCCTTTCACGATTTCGATTTGATGCTAGCTGTAATTGAAACCTGAAACAAGCATAAAATCTTTTGTTTTCAATATTTTGGATTTTATATGATTTATTTTGATTTAAATTGATTAAAATAAAATAAAAATAAAAATAAATAATAAAAACATGATAATGACAAGTGGAAAGGGCTAGAGCTCGTGGACTATGTTGCCAACTCAAAACAAGTGAAAAAGATTGGGCCCATTTGGCAAAATTTGAAGTTTAGGGCATAGTTGACTTTTGGCAATTTTGCAAAAAAGGTCCTCTTCACGAATGCATAACTTCCTCAATTTTAACTCTTTGTAGGTATTCCTTGACTTTTTAGAAATATTGAGATGTCCTCTAATCAACCCTTTTTGTATCATCTCAATTTGATATTCCATGCTCATGTATGAAGCTTTGACAAAAAAGGTGTTTTTGTTGACTTTCCAAAATGACCTATAATGTCCAAATTCATAACTTCTTGTGAGTGCATATTTTGAACTTGGGAGCTGAAGATGGATTGTAGAGAATGGAATCCTCTTCAAAATTAGCTTTGGATGGCTCATTTCTCATAAAGTATGATAAAGTTATGCTTGGTCAAAATTGAGTTGACTTTTCCTGCAAAACCCTAATTTAGCAACTTTTGAGTCTTGATGAATTATGAGTAATCCTTGATGAATCATGATCAACCCTTGATAAAATGATGAAATATACTTCAAAATGAGAATGTTGACCAAAAATCTTGATGTTTGACTGTATATAGGCCACAATTGACTTTTGCCCTAACACATTGATTTTCAGGCCTTTGAGCAATTGAATTGAGCAAACTTCCTCTGCAAGGCTTGAAACTTGACATGGATGATCTTCATAACATATTGAGACATTGGTGAGAATTTGGGATCCCTTGGAGTCAAGTATCTTGATGCAACATGAAACCCTAATTTGAGGTAGACTTCCTTAAGAGAGAGCTTGTCTGACCAAACCTTGGACTACCTTGAGTAACTTGGGGATCTTTCTTGAAATGTTTTGAGAAATATGGGACGGAAAATGTTGGGGTACAACAGCTGCCCCTGTTCAATTTTCTTAAACCTGAAGATTTAGATTGGCTTGTCCGCCTTTCGTGATCTGAAGATGGAAGATTATTGAACACTAGAGTGCCCAGAAATTTGCACTCGCATGAAGTGGTAATTGTCTTGTGATGTCGGGAATGTGTTTAATGATGCCATTTTAGGAGACTGATGACGAGAGATGGGCTTAAAGATGCCATCTGAAGGAGTGTTGATAGCATAAGAGATTCCTTAGCTAGAGCTTGTATACTTGTCGTTGAGGATGATTCCGTTGGGGAAGGCTGATCTTTGTTGAAAGAAGTAGAATTTTAGGAGCTTCGTTGTCCGTTATTCTGCTGGTGAGTCGTCTCTGTTTGAATTTTAGGAACTTCGGTCATCCGTATTCTACTGAGGGAACATCTCTGTTGAATTTTAGGAACTTCGGTCGTTCGTATTCTACTAAGGAATCATCTCTGTTGAATTTTAGGAACTTCGGTCGTCCGTATTCTGCTGAGGAATCATCTCTGTTGATTTTTAGGAACTTCGGTCGTCCGTATTTAACTGAGGAAACATCTCTGTTGAATTTTAGGAACTTCGGTCGTCCGTATAATACTGAGGAATCATCTCTATTGAATTTTAGGAACTTCGATCGATGTATTCTGCTGAGGAATCATCTCTGTTGAATTTTAGGAACTTCGGTCGTCCATATTCTACTGAGGAATCATCTCTGTTGAATTTTAGGAACTTCGGTCGTCCGTATTCTACTGAGGAATCATCTCTGTTGAATTTTAGGAACTTCGGTCGTCCGTATTCTATTGAGGAATCATCTCTGTTGAATTTTAGGAACTTCGATCGTCCGTTATTCAACTGAGGAATCATCTCTATTGAAGAGGAAAGTTGAATTTTAGGAACTTTGGTCATCCGTATTCAACTAAGGAAACATCTCTATTGAAGAGGAAAGTTGAATATTAGGAGCTTCGGTCGTCTGTTATTCAACTGGGGAATCATCTTTGTTGACATTTAGGAACTTCGATCGTCCGTTATTCAACTGAGGTAAAAGCTTCATAGCTTGAATTTTGTGAGAATTTGATCGTATCCTTCCTGAAAGGTAAAGGTTAGCTGTATGTAATGCATGATATGTATCAAGAAATGATGTTCTCAAAATAAATGAGATTGTGTTTGTATAATGCGTATATGCATGTGTCATGATGTATGGAAATGTGATTTTTTTAACTGGGGAAAATAAATCCCGGATTACTGCTGGAGGAAAGAGTTGAATTCTTCGTTTCCGCTGAGGATAGTGAGTGAAGATGATTGTGAGAATAAACCTACAGGAGAGGATAACTCTGCTGGGGAATAAACTGATAAGGAAATGACTCTGTGGGGAAGAGATGTTTCTGCTAGAAATTCTATTGATTTGGAAGAATAACCTCAGCCGGGGATGGATTTCCGTTGTTGGTGATAATGAAACTCTGTTGGGCATTGAGTTTCTGTTTATTAAAGGAATGAACTCCGCTGGGGATGATTTTCCAATTGCGACTTCACTAGGGATAACCTTTTAGGCTCTACTAGGGACAATCCTCCAGCCTCCACTGGGGATAATTCTCCAAACTTCACTGGGGATAATTTTCCAGTGCTGATGATAGATAAACTGTGTTTGGGGAGAATGTTACTGACTCACTCGCGGTTGCGAGCCTCAACTGGGGAGAATTAACACTATTGTCTTTTTCTTACTCTACGGGGAGTGGATATACCTTAGTCATGTTCTTCAGCTAAATCTATCCATGTACCTGGTGGACAGAGCAACTGCAAGGTCTGGACAATTCTTGTTTGTCCTTGTTCCTGATATTACGAGTAATCGCCTTTTGTTTCGTATGTAAATATTTATGAACAACAATTATTGTCAAATGCATATATCAAAAATGAACATTGGACGTTCTTACAAAACAAAACAGAAAAAAAGAAAAACCATTTGAAATTTATTTGTGAAAATGAATTGTATTGACTTTGAAGTTTTGCCTGTAAATAGGCGTCTTTTGTACAAGAGGCTGACGTCCTAGTAAGAGAACACCGCCGAACAAATAGAATTTATACAATTTGTGTAAAACAAAGAAAAACAGCTATGTGAACAATCCCACTGGGTTCCAACTCTACTATTGCCTTTATATCCTCGAGCATCTCATCACTTTGCTACTTAGTGAAGGTAGATCAGATTGATTAGCGCCCTCTGAGCTTGATAGTTGATACCGAAGTCTGGTTACAAGATGATCCAATGAGACATAATGTTACGCTTTAATCCCTAATTTTTGCCTGGACCGCCCTTTCGGGATTTTAGTCCACCGGGATACCCTTTTTTGCCCAAGCCGCCTTTTCAGGTTTTCGACTCGCCGGGTGTACAGTTTTTTTTCATTTTCATCCCTTATTTTTGCCCGAACCCTTTTGGTTCACTGGGAAGCCCTTATTTTTGCCTAGGCCAGTCGACCTAGTGGGTCTTTTATTATGCGTAGTATTTTTTCACTATGTCTGCATTGACGGGGTGAGGAAGGTCGTCACCATCCATGGTAGTTAGAATCATAGCTCCTCCCGAGAAAATGTTCTTAACCACAAATGGCCCTTCGTACGTAGGGATCCATTTGCCCCTGGGATCACCTTATGGCAGTATGATGCGTTTGATCACCAGATCCCCGACTTGATATTCTTGTCGTCCAACTTTCTTGTTAAATGCCTTGATCATCCATTTTTGATACGTTTGACCATGACAAATAACAGTAAGTCTCTTTTTGTCGATTAAGTTCAGATGATCAAGCCGGGTCTGAATCCAGTTATCTTTGCTCAAACCTGCATCTTTCATAATCCGAAGAGAGGGTATCTGAACTTCAATGGGCAAGACTGCCTCCATACCATATACCAAGTAATAAGGTGTTGCCCCTATTGACGTCCGCGCTGAGGTACGGTACCCATGAAGAGCAAATGGTAACATCTTATGCAAATCTTTGTATGTCACCATCATCTTTTGCACAATCTTCTTGATGTTCTTATTAGCCGCTTCAACAGCCCCATTCATCTTTGGCCGGTAGGGAGAAAAGTTGTGATGCTGTATCTTGAACTGTTTGCAGAGCTCGATGATCATCTTATTGTTGAGATTTGTACCATTGTCCGTAATGATCCTCTCTGGTACACCGTATCGACAGATCAGATTGTGCCGAATAAACCGTGCCACGACATTCTTGGTTACATTAGCAAAGGAAGCTGCCTCAACCCACTTTGTAAAATAATCAATTGCTACAAGGATGAAACGATGCCTGTTAGACGCAGTAGGACTGATCTCACCAATCATGTCGATGCCCCACATTGCAAAAGGCCAAGGAGTTGTCAAGACATTCAGAGGAACTGGAGGTATGTGCACCTTATCAGCATAGACTTGGCACTTATGACAGGTTCGAGAATGCTGATAACAGTCGGCTTCCATGGTAGACCAATAATATCCTGCCCGTAGGATCTTCTTTTCCATGGTGTGTCCACTGGAATGAGTTCCGAAAGTACCTTCATGCAACTCCGCCATGATTCTTTCCACCTTGCTCTTATCCACACATCGCAGTAAGGTTGAATCATGATTACGTTGGTAAAGAATACCATTACTGATGAAGAACTTTGCAGCGAACCTCCTCAGAAACTTCTTATCATTAACAGATGCACCCTCGGGATATTCCTGAGCCTTAAGATACCTCTTTACTTCGTGAAACAAAGCTTTATTTGTTACCTCTTCAGTCTCAATGTCGTAGAAATTGCGGGTTCTTCCAACCTTTCAATGGTAATCTGGGGAGCCTCGTTGTCCCACCTGACCTTGAACATAGAAGACATCGTAGCTAGCATGTCCTCTAACTGATTCTCCTCTCTTGGGAAGTGTTCAAAGGTTATCTCCTCGAAGTGCGGAAGCAATTTCAGTACATACTCTTTGTAAGGAATAAGATTTGGGTGCTTCGTATCCCACTCTCCTTTGATCTGACTGATCACGAGAGCAGGATCTCCGAATACACTCAGAAACTTTATCCTTAGGTCAATGGCTGCTCGGAGACCCGTGATGCATGCTTCATACTCCGTCATGTTGTTGGTGTAGTTGAAACATAGTCGGGCGGTGAACGGAGTATGAGAGCCTTCAGGAGATATGATCACGGCACCAATTCCATTACCCAAAGCGTTTGAAGCTCCATCAAAGTACATAGACCATCGGGATCCTTCCTCAGGTCCTTCATCCGGTCCAGGTTCTTCACAGTCAATCACCAACATGATATTCTCATTTGGGAACTCGAAGTTCATACACTGGTAATCATCCACTGCCTGATGTTCCAGATGATCTGCCAACACACTTCCCTTGATTGCTTTTTGGGTCATGTATTGGATGTCATACTCAGTCAAGATCATCTTCCATCTTGCTATTCTTCTGGACAAGGCAGGCTTTTCGAAGATATACTTGATTGGATCCATCTTTAATATCAATAGAGTAGTGTGAGTCATCATATACTGTCTCAGCCAGAGAGCAGCCCATGTCAAAGCGCTGCAAGTTTTCTCAAGCAACGAGTATCGGGTCTCGTAGTCTGTAAACTTTTTGCTAAGGTAATAAATAGCATGCTCTTTTCGGCCATACTCGTCATGCTGCTCCAGCACGCACCCCATTAAATTGTCGAGTACTGTCAAGTATAAGATCAGAGGTCTCCCTTCGACTGGAGGCATCAGAATAGGTGGCTCTTGGAGATATTATTTGATCCTTTCGAAAGCGGCCTGAGATTCATCGTTCCACTTTACCACTTGATCTTTCTTCAACAGCTTAAAGATTGGCTCACAAGTAGCGGTCAAATGTGAAATGAATCGGGCAATGTAGTTCAGACGTCCCAAAAAGCCTCTGACTTCTTTTTCTATTCGGGGAGCTGGCATTTCCTGTATAGACTTCACCTTTGCAGGATCCACCTGAATACCTTTATCACTAACGACGAAGCCCAGCAGCTTACCAGACCTCACCCCGAAGGTACACTTGTTCGGGTTTAACCTCAGCTTATACAACTTCAACCTGTCAAATAGTTTCTGAAGATGGTCGAGGTGTTCTTCCTCAGTTTGGGACCTCGCAATCATGTCATCAACATATACCTTAATCTCATGATGAATCATGTCGTGGAACAAAGCGACCATGGCGCGCTGATATGTTGCCCCAGCCTTCTCCAATCCGAAAGGAATAACTTTGTAGCAAAAGGTACCCCACTATGTAACTAACTTTGTCTTCTCCATATCCCCGGGAGCCATCTTAATCTGATTGTAACCGGAGAAACCATCCATAAAGGAGAAGACCTTGTGTTGTGCGGTGTTGTCAACCAGAACGTCAATATGAGGCAGAGGGAAATCATCCTTGGGGATCGCCCTGTTCAGATCCCTATAGTAAACATACATTAGAACCTTACCATCCTTCTTCGACACCAGAACCACGTTGGCAACCCATTGCGGGTAAGAAGTAACTGCTAGAAAACCGGCATCAAACTATTTCATAACCTCAGCCTTTATTTTCTCAGACATCTCTGGGCGCATTCGGCGAACTTTCTATTTCACTGGAGGACAATCTTCCTTGGTCGGCAGGCGGTGAACCAAAATATCAGTATCCAACCCAGGCATATCTTCATAAGACCAGGCAAAGATCTCAACATAATCACGCAGCATCTGAATCAACCGTTGCTTAACACTAGGCTCCAGATTTGCATCGATCTTGACCTTTTTCTTGTCTTCCTCCGTACCCAGATTCACCGATTCCACTGACTCTTAATGCGGCTGTATAGCCCTCTCTTCCTGAAGTAACGGTCTAGCAAGTTCCCCAAGCACTTCACAATCATCCTCACCTTCGTCCTCGGCTTGGTTGATCGGACTTTTGAAGTCATAACTGGCAGTAGCAGAGTTGTTATCAGTGGGATCCAGAGTGGATGTGGACCTGTATATGTGAGTGTGTGTAAGACAAATAGTTGTTTTGACAAAATTCAAAAAGGAAAAACAAGGAGCACAAAATTTGTAATGCAAGAAAACGTCCAATGCTTTATTGATGATATATGGAAATGACACATAATATGCCCTCAAACAAAGCCACGGTGTCTCGGGCAAGGCACCGGGTCGTAAAAGTTTCAAAATGTCTGTTACAAATCCAAAATAAAAGTCTATTACTGTGTAATAAAAGAAACAGGCACGAAGTCTTTTGCCGTTCAATTGTTCAAGCCACCGTTGGTAGTCGGGTAAATCCAGCTGTCAAACTCAGACTCTTCATCATCATCTTCAATTGCATTCACTCCCGCGTCATGTTTTGGCATAGGAGCCGTTATGACATTAGGATTTTTCGGCGCTTCAAACTCAATCTCCTTAGCATCAATCAGATCCTACACTTTATTCTTCAAAGCCCGGTAGTTTTTGGTATCATGCCTTGGGCTATCGGAGTGAAAAGCACAGCGGGCGTTCGGATTATACAGCGGTGATGTAGTACTGGGATTCTTTGGAGCCTCCTTCAGAGTCACCAAGTTGGTTTTCAACAGTTGTGGCAGAATTTGAGATAGAGTCATACTGAGCCGAGTATACTGCCTTTGCGGTCTCTCTACTCTTTGCTGATTGTTGCGCTGTGGGGAAACAGTAGTTCTTGATATTACAACCGCATTAACTGCTTGGCGGCGCTCATGTCAGTTTTGGATCCTCGAGCTGTAAACTGCACTAGACTCCTTCTTGAAAGTCTTCTTCTCTGTACTTGACGAAGCACCTTTCTGTATCTTTCCGCTCTTGATACCGGCTTCAACCCTCTCCCCAGTCATAATCAATTCAGTGAACCCAGACGATGAACTTCCGATCAAATGATTGAAATACGGACCAGAGAAAGTCCCAAGAAACATATCCACCAACTCCCTGTCAGCCAGAGGGGGTTGGACTCTTCCAGCAAGATCTCTCCACTTCTGAGCATAGTCCTTAAAACCTTGGCTCGCACCCATAGGCATACCCTGAAGTTGAGTACGCGTGGGAGAAAGGTCGACATTATACTGGTATTGCTTGTAAAAAGCAGCAGCAAGGTCCTCCCAGTTGCGGACATTAGCTCCTTCCAGTTGATAGAACCATTCAAGTTAAGTCCCTGATAGACTATCTTGAAAGAAATGAACCCATAGGTTCCTATTAGCAGTATACGGTTGAATCTTTCTAACATACGAGCGGAGGTGTAACTTTGGGCAGGATATCCCATCGTACTTAGCAAAGACAGACGCTTTAAACTTGTGTGGGATCACCACCCCAGATGCCAAACCCAAATCTCCGAAGTCCAGACCAGGGACTTTCTGGATCTCCATTGCGCTTAACCGGTCTTCAAGTTGCTTATACCTATCCTCAGTTGGAGGATACTGGTCTTCATCAAAGTCTGTGTCATTGTCATAAACCACAAGGCTAAGACCCTTCCTTTCCTCTTGATTTTCTCCTCCTCCAGATGGATGAGATAAATCAACTTCCTGTCTCAACCTGTTCCCAAATCTGTGACCCATATTCAAGAGGACCAACTTCTTCTTCTTCTTCTTCTTCTTCTTGTCCTTCAATATAAGAGTCTTCAAATCTTGTTGACTCATGGCCAAGTTCAAGAACATATCTTGGAACTGAGCATTCTTAGCTTGTAGAGCCTTGATGGCTTGATCAGTAGATGTTTTAGAAGACATGTTGTGCTGAAATAGATAGCGAAGAAGATAAGAACCTGTAAGGGTACCTGTAATGAGGTGCATGGTAATGGAATGCGTATGAAATGATTTCAAATACTTAGGGAGATTCAAATTTTTAAACCAAAATAAAACACACTTTTATTAGATTAAAACTTAAAACAATGTTTAACAAATGCCTTTAAGGCGTTACAAAAGAAATACTGAAAAGCAAATCTAAACTAGAAACAATAAAAGACATCAAAATTCCCATGGTCATTTTCCTTTCGTGCTGACATAATCGTTGATTGTCCTCTCGGTCTCTAGCTGCCTTGTAAGCTTCAGGATCTTCCGTTCCTGCTCATGATACTTCTCTCAGTAAGTATCCCTTTCTTCCCTTAACTAGATCCAACACCTGTTCAATGCCCCCAAGTCAGTAGGCATATGAGGATAGAGGATTGTATAAGGAACACCTTCTTCACCAGTATCCTCTATAATCACCGGCAAAACAACTTCATAGGGCATTCCCAGCTTTTGAGCACGGGCTCGAACCCACTGGAGATATGGTTGCATCGGGAGAGAAGTCTTCATTCCTAGCTCATGTGGATCAGACATGTTCACCCTGTCCCAGGCTCGTATAAATCTGCGGCGATGTCCCTCAACATCCCCCATGAAGTCAAAGACAATGTCTGGAAGCAGCATCTCATGAGGACCGTCCCTTCAAGCTCTTCCAAACTGTCGTAAGGCCAAAGAAGGATTATAGGTTATCCCTCCTATAATTCCCAGCAATGGAACATTAGGGTATTCCCCACACCGATCGATGACAACTACCTTTTCCATATCTTTAGTACTCCAAAGGATGTCCGTATGAGCAAGGGACATGATTCTGTAAGCCCAACCAATACCTTCCTCATTCTTCAATACAGATTTGGGGAGGTGAGAAATAAACCACCTCGCCAGCAGCGGTGTACAACACATGAGAGTTCCCATTCTCCGAACAGTACGGGTATAAAAAGCATGCATAATATTACCTAAGAGAGTAGGCACCGGGTTACGAGACATGAATATCTTGACTGCGTTCACATCGACAAAAGAATCTGAATTTGGGAACAGAACCAAGCCATAGATGAGGAGAGCCAGGATGTCTTCAAATGCTTGAAAGTCCAAACTATCCCAAAACTGTTGAGCTTGATCAATAAAAAACGTAGCCAAGAAACCTTTCATCCCACTCCGAGTCTCCCAGTTAGATACTACATCAGCCATTGTTAGATAGAGGGCTGAAGCAATATCCTCTGGCCTAGGAGGTATCTCCAAACCTGTAAAGGGTGTCTGCTCTAGAATAGATATGCCAAGTAAATCAGAAAACTCCTCTAAAGTAGGGACCAACTGATAGTCCGAGAAGGTGAAACAGTGATGCAACGGGTCAAAGAACTGGAACAACACGCTCATCATTTGCTCATCCAACTTGGAAGTGACCAGGCTAAGGAGATGACCATGTCTTCTAACAAAGGAAGAAGTCTCAGGAACCTTTGAAACCAACTCTCTAAGCTGAGCAGGGATTTGTACGAAGTTGACTCGAATGGTATTTCTGCGCATATAAGCCATGATCTGCAAAATAGAACAAAGATGAATCCCCTCGGTCTTTGAAATGGTTAGTCCAATGAAATATGCATGCGATGTCATGATTCATGATTTCATGATAAAAACACACCACAGGTATCACAAATAGCAAACATGGTAAGGGAAACCAAGTCACACAATAGCCCTTAAATTTCAGGCTGGCATGGAGTTTAGGTACTACCCTCTTGCAGTTTAGTTGGTTCAACCTGTCCTAGTAATAATAATCGGGTTCTAGAGGTTCTCAATATCACTAACCATCCTCGATCGGTCATAGTTTCAGCTTAGCAATCTTTTCTTGCGGCTGAAACCATTGCGAGAGTATGGTCTCCATGAGTGTAGCATTCTGCTACTTTTCTATGGCCAATGTGATACGGTGGGAGAACTAACTTCGGTTTTGCGTTTTCTTTCGCACTTTTTCGGTTTAGCAAGAGTCGCCACAGACTTTTTATTTTATCCTAAGGAAAGGTCAAAAAGCACATGAAAGACCTTTGAGATGTTTTCGTGGGTTCGGGGGATAGATTATGAAAAGGGAAGGTGCTAGAACCATTTTCATCCATGGTTATCCATGGGCTCTTAGTTACTTGTTTTAGATCACTTGCCTTTGCTTTTCAATTGTTTGAAATGTTGCTTTGTGTGCGTGGTTTTTGAAAATGTTTTGAAAAAGATGCCTTGTCTAGGCAACCTTTGTAATGACTCTTGTTTGAGTATATACAAAGGTGTATGTCATTTTGAAAAGATGTTTCAATGTTTTTGAAAGTTATTTAGAAATTGTGTGGAAGTTGTGTTTGTGATGTGTGTTTGAAAATGGCAAGGATGTTTTTGCAAGTTTGATCAAGTAACTAAGAGTTTGTCTACCCTATTTTACTCAAAGATTTTTCTTATGTTTTAACCCTTTTAACAGTGTTGTTTCACCATTGTATTTGATGAACAACCTTGCGTTAGGATGTTTAAACGGGACAGGCGCGGGTCATCGTATACAATCATTGAAGGCAACTTGTGAGACGCTCTAGCAATTTTTGTAAGGGACGAAATCGTTTTATCGAAGGCAACATCGAGGGTCATCGAGGGACTACGATCTTTGTTTATCGAAGGGAAATTTGCTAGAGTGTCTCATACTCGAGGGACATGATTGCATTTTCCGAGGCAACAAGCGAGGTTACCCTAGAGGTGCAAGTGTGAATTGTGTAATGATTTTCATGCATTTGTCTTGTATTAGGTTATCTAGCGGTTGATTTTGAATCTTCGCATACAAACCTTAATTACTATACAGTATATGAAAGGCGATAAATTGCGGGAATTTAAAGTCTAAGCTATTACAAATAAGTATCCGGTGATAGGGGTACAAATGTTTACAAATGGGGATGAGTCTTATCAGAATAGTAGTGTCCAAATATTATTTACAACCAAATCGAATCGTCGCATTCTCAATGTAAAAATATAGCAAGGTATAAGAATCAAAGAGAATCAAAAGTATTGTGCCAAGCATATGATTATTTACAAATGATCAAAATGTTAACCTAATGCAAATTAAGTATTATTATTTTTGTGTTTTTGTTAATTATATGTAAACAAAAGGGTTTTTTAAAGAAAAAGATATTTAACTCAAAACAAACTATTTATTTATGTATTTTTTTTGTTAATGTTTTAAAAAAAACTTATATAAAAGGTTTAATTAAACAAAAGTTTTAAAACAAAAATATATTATTTTTATTTACCAAAAGGAATTGGGAATTAGGTTATAAAAAAGAAAATAAGGTGATAAAATGTTAGTATTGATTTGTAAAATATAAAAAAAAGTGAAATGGGCTTTTGAAGAATATGTTTGGCCCAAAATAAAATTAAAAGAGAACAAGAGGGGGGTGTAGCGCCAGAAGGAGCGGTATTGGGCTTAAGGGTTTGATGGGGGCGTCCAGGCCCAAATGGTTTGACAAAGTTTTTGTTTGTTAGGGTTTCAATTGTTTGGCTCAGAATTAGGTTTTCAGTTTTGAACGGCGCCGCTCCTCTCCTTTCTTCGTCCTCTTCATCTTTTCTCAAACAGGACCACTGAGGCCCCCTCCACTCGCCTTAGGCCACAAGACGCCATCTCCAGTCTCTCCTCCCTGCGATTGTACAATGCGATGATTCAAAAAGGTAATACTTCGTTCTACCATGTTTTAGGGTTTTCAAGTTTTTACTCTTTGCATGCTATTGATCTTTGTGTTTTTTTCGTTTGTGTGAGGTTTAAAACAGTAAAAAGGGGAATCAATACCTTTGGGTTTAGTTTTGGAGAGGAGACGGAGGATTGGACAGCGACGCTCTCAGGTGGCTGGAGGTGGGAGGCACGTGATGGCAAGTGCTTGCTTCCTGGTATTTGTATCTTTAACTTCATTTTGTGATGAAACCTACTTCTGAAAACGCTTGCTCATTCGTTTTTGTCTCTCTTCCTCTCTTGGTTTTTTGTGATTCTGAGGTTGATGAACTTTGTCGTTCTGATGTTTGTTGTTTGATTCTGATGATGAACAATTCTGAAGATTGTTGTTATTGTTGTTCTGATGTTGATTAACTTTGTTGCTAGCTTTTACAATCTTCCTCTTTCTTTTTGTCAATGATGATAATATTATTTCTGAGATGCTTGCAATAGTTGTTGTTTGGTTGCTTGATAATGTTGACCCTGTGATGAACTTTGCTTATTGTTGTTGCTGTTGATTCTGTGAGGGCTTTGCTTATTGTTGTTGCTGTGGATTGGTGTTTGGATTGAAGGCAGGTTTGCTTTTGATTTTAGGAAGGCAGGCTTGTTGGTATTTGCAGTTTGACACGTTTTTTAGCAGGTTTAAAGGCTTGCTGTTGGTAAGGCAAGCTTGGATACAGGCATGCTGTTGGTTCTATGATGGTAACTAGCAGTTGGCAGGCTTGAGGCAGGCTTGTTATGCTTGCTCGTTTGGTTTGAGTTTGTTTTGAGGTTTTATGCAGACTCTGGTTTTAAACAGGTTTTTTAGCAGGTTTGAAGACTTGCTTAGAGGTTTTAATGAATGTTAGAAGGCTTTGGTGCAGGATTGCTTCTTTTGTTTCTGGTTTTGGTAAGGAAGGGAGTTATGCAGGCTTGAAAGCTTGCTACTTATGTGGATTTTGGCATGTGGAAGCAGGCTGGTGTTTTCAGTATCAGTTTGTGGTTCTTTTTTCTTTGTGAACTCCCCCCTTTGTACTGTTAGAATAATGTTATATTTATCTCTTCTAAGCCTGCCAAACTGCAAACCTTTCTTACTTTTCTCTCTTTCTCTCTCTCCATAAGCATATTTTATTGCTTAAAAGTACTTTTTTCTGAAAAGGTTGTTGGCTTGAAAATGATGAAAAGGTTTTTACAAGTTACTTGCATCTTGGTTTTGCTCTGCATTTTGTCCTTTCTTCCAGATTTTCTGCACTGCCTTTTTGATAGCTTGTATGCAGCTTTGTTGACAGCTCTTTTGACAGTTTTGTTGACAGCTTCTTTGACAGTTTGGTTTGCCTTTATGCAACTTAGTTTGCTCAGTTTGACAATGCAATTTGTTTGTTCAGTTTGAACTTATGCAGTTTTGTGCATTTTGTTTAATTGATTCATATGCTTGCAAACATTTTAATTTTACTTTTCCTCTTTGTGAACCAAGAAGAGAAATCTTCTTGCGATTTGCAGAGAGGACGAGCAAAATACAATGAAAACCAAAACAAACTGATTCTGGCCAACAACCTTTAATGATGAGTTTTTGCTTATCTGTCTGAAAAAATGCTTTTCCAATTTAACTGTATTGACTTCTCCTTTTCTGGCTTTGTAGGTAAATACCAATTGGGGCAAGGGAAGCAGCAGTAGAAGATGAAGACTTCAAGAGACTTAGAATGTAGATTTAATTTATGTTCAATTATTTGTAATAAACATCATTGTAAATATTGTAAATAAATTTACAATATCCCAATAACATTTGTAACCATAATTAAAAATAAATAAAAATCTTTTGTCAGATATCTCTTTATTTCTTCTGCACAGTCGATTTAACTTATTTAAGTTTCTTGAATTAAAATAACTGGAAGTACACCCCAATAATTTTAACTCAGATAAAATAAATATCAACAAACTTTGCAGTCTTGCAACTTTGCATTAACCAACAATACGCCCGGCATTCCAAATAACCAAATGCATTGCACAGTTAAACAAACAAACGTCCATACGCCTTTTACCTCACTGATCAAACTAAAACTTCAAACTTTTAATCAGAAGCCTCAGCTTCTATCCCATAGGTTCAGGTTTTGAGAAAGAAACAGAAACCTCGAACAAGCGTCAAAGCAGTGTGACAGTCAATTGAAATACTTTGGATTCAAACTCTTCTGAGAATGCGTGTGCAAACCCTAATTTTGGATTTATTGTCAAAGAAACGTCTGCTTGATCAAACCCTGAGCCAAACTGAACCAAATCAATAGAAACCCTAATAACCTGTTTGACTGATTCAAAAGTCTGTTTGACCGATTCTTGAGCCAATCAGGAAAATCCCGAAGCTGTGATTTCTTGTGAAAAAGGAGAGGGCAAATTTTGGGGTACAACAGTTGCCCCTGTCCAATCTTCTTGAACCTGAAGAGTTAGATTGACAGTTTTGTCGTTCGCGACTCGAAGGTAAAAGGAGATTGGACACTAGAGTGCCCAAAAAATTTGCACTCGTCAAAGCGTGGTTGAGGGAATGGGCTTAAAGATGCCATTTGGAGATGTGACAGAATCTTTTCAGAGATGGGCTTAACGATGCCATCTGGAGGTATGAGATAATTCTTACTGGAGATGGGCTTAAAAGATGCCATCCAAGAATGTTTGTTGGACTGTTATGTTGTTGGTGAGTGGACGAGTATCAGAAAGGTATCCCTGTTTGGAACATCTCTGAACTGGGGGTCTGAATAAGCAATAGATTGACATCCGTGTTTGGAAGCATCCGTAAACTGTTTTCAAAAGTTGAATCTGAACAAACGATAGATTAACATCCGTGTTTGGAGAATCCGTAAACTGTTTTCAGAGGTCTTGAGTCTGAACAAGCGATACATTGACATCCACATTGGAGAATCCGTGAATTGTTTTCAGAGGTCTTGAATCTGAACAAGCAATAGATTAACATCCATATCCAGAGAACCCGTAAACTGTTTTCAGAAGTCTTGAAGTTGAATAAGCATGAGTTGGTCGAGCAGATATTTGTCCTGTCTGGTTCCAGGTATTAATCTCTGACCTGAGAAAGAAAGATAGTTTTCCTGCCTTGTTACAGGAGTTAATCTTCAATCCCTCGTCAACAAATGGTTTTCCTGGCTTGCTACAGGTATTAATCTGGAACTTGAAAAGGTTGGTCGATGAGATAGTTGTCCTGGATGGTTTCAGGTATTAATCTCTGACTTGTAAAAAAGTTGTTGTCGACCTTTTGCTGAAGAGGTAAATTGTTAGTTGAAACACAAAGCTATGTTTCATGAAATGTATGATGCAATATATGTGTTTTTTCAATGCTCATGATTTTATGAACGTGATGTATGCGCATGTAGGCCGATGAGCTGTCTTGCTGAGGATGATAAATCCTGGATAGTTGGAGATAATAAAATCTTTGACTACTTCCGGGGAAAGTAAATCCTTGACTGCCGCTGGGGATTGAAAATCCTTTGATCATTGAAAATGAGAAGTCCAGGGACCACTGTTGGGGAAATCAGGAGTTTGGGTTGTATGCCAATCTACTGGGGTTTCAAGGATGAGGACAGTTTTTTAGGAGCCTCAGTTGTCCGTTATTCTGTTGGTGGCTGTAATTTCAACAGGTGGCGAAGGAGTTTTTGACGAATGCTACTCTAAAAGGTGATGAAGGAATCTTTGACGACCACTACTCCAAAAGGTGATGAAGGAATCTTTGACGACTACTACTCCAAAAGGTGATGAAGGAATCTTTGACGACTACTACTCCAAAAGGTGATGAAGGAATCTTTGACGACTACTACTCCAAAAGGTGATGAAGGAATCTTTGACGATTACTACTCCAAAAGGTGATGAAGGAATCTTTGACGATTACTACACCAAAAGGTGATGAAGGAATCTTTGACGATTACTACTCCAAAAGGTGATGAAGGAATCTTTGACGATTACTACTCCAAAAGGTGATGAAGGAATCTTTGACGATTACTACTCCAAAAGGTGATGAAGGAATCTTCGATGATTACTACTCCAAAAAGGTGATGAAGGAATCTTTGACGACTACTACTCCAAAAGGTGATGAAGGAATCTTTGACGACTACTACTCCAAAAGGTGATGAAGGAATCTTTGACGATTACTACTCCAAAAGGTGATGAAGGAATCTTTGACGATTACTACTCCAAAAGGTGATGAAGGAATCTTTGACGATTACTACTCCAAAAGGTGATGAAGGAATCTTTGACGATTACTACTCCAAAAGGTGATGAAGGAATCTTCGACGATTACTACTCCAAAAAGGTGATGAAGGAATCTTTGACGATTACTACTCCAAAAGGTGATGCAGGAATCTTTGACGATTACTACTCCAAAAGGTGATGAAGGAATCTTCGACGATTACTACTCCAAAAATGTGATGAAAGAATCTTTGACAATTACTACTCCAAAAGGGTGATTAACCTTTACCTGCTGATCAATCTGCATATGTTAAGAATGTCGTTGAAGTGTAATTTTGTTTTGGAGAATAAATCCTTGACAAGTGTTGGGGAAATAAACCCATGACCGTTGGTCTGCTAGAGAGGTGATGAACTTCTCGAGGATTCTTGAATTTCTTTTCAGAAGGATTTTGGAGAGATTCGTCATTGACCCTAGTATCAAATGTCTGTGGCACTTCCAGGACATTTGGATAGTACGTAACCCTTTGATGAGATTGACGTTTAATGCCCCAAGTGATGGAGATGGAAACTTGCCCCAGGTTACTCTGTAATTGAGAGATTTCTTGGAATCTTGACTGGACTGCCCCAGGTTTATTGGACAATGCCATGCCAAGTCACCTTTTATTAATAGGAGATTTTTGCAACAGAAGTGTCATCCCACTTGAAGTGATTTTGTTCATTGAGAGAGATTTCGTTCATCGGAACATTCACTGTGTGAATTTCTTCGCTGTCAAACAAATAGCCATATGAAAACAATGATATTCAAATAATGCAAAGTTTATGCTTGTCTCGAAGTTTTGAAAAAATGCGTTTTTAACAGAAAACTTTTTATAAGACAAATTCAACACAATATTTAGGGCAAAGCCTTATAGGAGTCAGGATACCTTTTGTAACAGTATGCTTTTGAACTAACCCATGCTTCAATTAGGACTTTTGAAGGGTTGTAACGTGGCTTGGTTCACGGTTTAAGAAACAAAGGATAAAGGCTCAAAGTATATTTGTCCCCACCCTCTCTTCGTGATGTCCTTCAATCCTAAACTTAGTTAATTGTGCGTCGAACTCTATTCGAGTTTGAAACGACATTTTGGTGATGGTTCACACAAGTTGAATTTCATGGGAAGGCAATCATCATTTTCGCAACATTTTTCATGTTGTTGAGGATTGGTAATCACCTCTTTCTTTTGATTTGTTATCCCTAACTTTTTCCTGACTGTTCCTGTTTTTGAGATTACAGTCAGCGGGATGCCCCAGCTTTCTTAAGCCTCCTTTATAGGTTTTGGCTTATTGGGCTTTTCTCTTTTGAGAGACAACGACTGCCTATGAGATAAGTAACCACCACTGTCTTTTGATTCCAAAGGAATGCTTTTGATGTCATTCGTTGTATTATGAACTGAGAGTTTCGCGACTTAATGCGCGTTTGAATTAACTGAGAGACTACCCTACCCCAGGTTTTAATTAAAGGTTCCAATTTGTGTTAAAACAGAAAACTTCTACTTCTTTGGCTCGAAAGGGTTGACTAGGGATTATCTTCCTTATAACTCCAGTGTTTAGGATTTGAAAGAAACGCTTGTACATCGTCAGCAAGGTCTGTTCAAAAGCATACTGTATGAGATTACGGTATTGTTTCGTCATCCTCCCTCTAAAGGCTTGTAGCTTTTTATCAAGAGTTAAATATCATAAAGAAAACATAAGAATAGTGAAAACGAATGGATGAATTCAAGACAAACATATGCAATGCATTAATGAAACAAAGTTTGACATTAATAGATAATTGTTTGAATAACAAAAGAAATTACAATTTGAAAATTCAAAGGAAACAAAGACATTCTCAATGATTTGGCATAGGAGAAGTGATCACATTTGGGGTATCCGGAGGGTCAAACTTGATCTCATTGGCATCAATTAAGTCTTGAATCTTGTTCTACAAAGTCCAACAGCCGTCGGTGTCATGTTCAGGACTGTTAGAATGGTAGGCACATCTCCCACTCGGGTTATACTTAGAAGAGAAAGTATCAGGATTTTGAGGAGGACCCTTCAGCGTGATTAGCTTCAACTTGAGCAAATGTTGTAACGCTTGAGACAAAGGCATGTTGATGTTAGTATACTGCCTTTCTTGATATCTTACCCTACGCCTATTGCTTTGTCTTTATTGAACAGGCGTGGGATCAGAGATCAGGATTGCCCCTACATGTTGATCATGACGACTCTTTGGACCAGTCATTGCATTGGACTCTTTCTTCCCATTAAAAGGATTTTTCTGATCGTCAGAGGGTGTAAATCCTTGGATCTTTCCACTTTTGATGCCAGCTTCGACCCTTTCACCGGTCAGTATCAGCTCGGTGAACCCGGCTGAGGAGCTTCCAATTAAGTGATTGAAGAAAGGCCCTGTCAAAGTTCCCATGAAGATGTCAATCATATCTCTGTCAGTTAAAGGGGGTTGCACCCTACCAGCCAGATCTCTCCACTTTTGGGCGTATCCTTTGAAGCTCTCGTTGGAACCCATGGTCATGTTCTGCAATTGCACACGAGTTGGTGCAAGATCAACATTATACTGATACTGCTTATAAAAAGCAACAACTAAGTCCTCCCAGGTGTGGATGCGAGAACTCTCCAATTGATAGAACCACTCGAGTTGAGTCCCTACCAGGCTTTCTTGGAAGAAATGGATCCAAAGTTTTGGATCAGTTGTGTATGGTCGAATCTTGCGGACATAAGATTTTAAGTGCATCTTAGGTCAAGAGACTCCATCGCACAGGGCAAAGGTAGGGACTTTGAACTTTGGTGGGATGACCAATCCAGAAACCAAACCCATGTCTCCTAAATCCAGGCCAGGTATTTGTTGAATCTCCATAGCACTGAGGCGATCCTCCAACTGTTTGTACTTGTCATCAGCGGGAGGATATTGTTCCTCGGAGTAGTCAGCTTCATCAATCTCCAAATTGTGGTCTTCTTCCAGACTATCCCCTATGTTGGATGGAGTTGAAAGATCTAGGGTTTTAGGTCTTCTTTTCAGGATGCCCGTTGCCTTCTTGGACTTCTTCTTCTTGTCTTTGAGAAGGAGAGCTTTCAGATCCTCTTGCCCTTTACCCATAGCCAAAAGAATTTGTTGGAATTGAGCGTTTTGAGCTTGGAGATCTTTCACTGTTTGTTCCATATCCATCTTACTGAAATAAACAGTAGGAAGATAAGGAGACCCGTATGGGAGAAACCTGTTATGCAATGATATGTATGATATATGTATGCAATGTTTTCAAGGATTTCTTGGGGTAAACACGAAATGTTAGAGGTTGAACTTTGATCCACATCTTTGATTGGAGAACTTTGTATCGGTGGATGTCTTTCCACGAGAATCAAGTTCACCATGTCAAGTGGGTCATAGCCCCTGATTCAAGTTGTTGCACTTGATCTTTGACGGCGGTTGTTCAGAGGAGAACCCTCTTGTCCTTTTGTAGACGTTTGGTTCAACGTGACCCTGTATCAAAAGACCTTCGAGATCCTTGAAATGGTTATTGAAAAAATGCTATGGTATGATGTTATGATGTTATGTACATGTATGCAAAAGTAAGCAGGTGTATCTACAGACAGTCATATTCACACAAAGCAAACAAGTCCTTAGGTTTAGGCTTGCATGGGGTTTGTAGGTAAGTACCCTCTTGAAGTTAGTTGACTCAACCTGTCCTAAAATAGAAATCGGGTTCTAAGGAGCTCAATATCACTGGATTATTTTCTATGTTCATTGTTTTGGTTTAGCCACTTAACTGGCGACCAAAATATTCCAAGAAAACAATCCTCAATGAGTGTAGTATCGAGTATCTACCAACTTCGGACTGCACCAAAGTCGATCATCTCACTACCCCTAAAAAGGCCAAGATGGTCAAGTAAGGTTCTAAGAGTTCGTTAGTGCTTCATGACATCGCTCAGCGGCCCCGTATTCTCCTTGACTACTCAAGGGCTATCGGTACTCACAAATATGTAACACTAACATAGCTACTACTTCAACCATGTCGGTATACCCCGCACAATTCCCTCACAGTTTATTGCTATTTACCTAAAAAGGTGCCCCCAAATCCGGGTGTAGGATTTACAGCAAACCCAAACAAGGAACCCAAAAAGTAAAGCAATCAAGGAAAGCATGTAAAGGTGATTTAAAACCCTAAGGTAACCCTACTTTTAGAAAGGTCCCCAGCAGAGTCACCAGTTCTGTGATACGGTGGGAGAACTGACTTGGGTTTTGCGTTTGTTTTCGCACTTGTTCGGTTTAGCAAGAGTCACCACCGACTTTTTATTTTATCCTAAGGAAAGGTCAAAAAGCACAGGAAAGACCTTTGAGATGTTTTCGTGGGTTCGGGGGGTAGATTATGAAAAGGGAAGGTGCTAGCACCCTTTTCATCCATGGTTATCCATGGGCTCTTAGTTACTTGTTTTAGATCACTTGCCTTTGCTTTTCAATTGTTTGAAATGGTGCTTTGTGTGTGTGGTTTTTGAAAATGTTTTGAAAAGGATGCCTTGTCTAGGTAACCTTTGTAATGACTCTTGTTTGAGTATATACAAAGGTGTATGTCTTTTTGAAAAGATGTTTCAATGTTTTTGAAAGTTGTTTAGAAATTGTGTGGAAGTTGTGTTTGTGATGTGTGTTTGAAAACGGCAAGGATGTTTTTGCAAGTTTGATCAAGTAACTAAGAGTTTGTCTACCCTATTTTACTCAAAGATTTTTCTTATGTTTTAACCCTTTTAACAGTGTTGTTTCACCATTGTATTTGATGAACAACCTTGCGTTAGGATGTTTAAACGGGACAGGCGCAGGTCATCGTATACAATCATTGAAGGCAACTTATGAGACGCTCTAGCAATTTTTGTAAGGGACGAGATCGTTTTATCGAAGGAAACATCGAGGGTCATCGAGGGACTACGATCTTTGTTTATCAAAGGGACATTTGCTAGAGTGTCTCATACTCGAGGGACATGATTGCATTTTCTGAGGCAACAAGCGAGGTTACCCTAGAGGTGCAAGTGTGAATTGTGTATTGATTTTCATGCATTTGTCTTGTATTAGGTTATCTAGCGGTTGATTTTGAATCTTCGCATACAAACCCTAATTACTATACAGTATATGAAAGGCGATAAATTGCGGGAATTTAAAGTCTAAGCTATTACAAATAAGTATCCGGGGATGGGGGTACAAATGTTTACAAATGGGGATGAGTCTTATCAGAATAGTAGTGTCCAAATATTATTTACAACCAAATCGAATCGTTGCATTCTCAATGTAAGAATATAGCAAGGTATAAGAATCAAATAGAATCAAAAGTATTGTGCCATGCATATGATTATTTACAAATGATCAAAATGTTAACCTAATGCAAGTTAAGTATTATTATTTTTGTGTTTTTGTTAATTATATGTAAACAAAAGGGTTTTTTAAAGAAAAAGATATTTAACTCAAAACAAACTATTTATTTATGTATTTTTTTTGTTAATGTTTTAAAAAAACTTATATAAAAGGTTTAATTAAACAAAAGTTTTAAAACAAAAATATATTATTTTTATTTACCAAAAGGAATTGGGAATTAGGTTATAAAAAAGAAAATAAGGTGATAAAAATGTTAGTATTGATTTGTAAAATATAAAAAAAGTGAAATGGGCTTTTGAAGAATATGTTTGGCCCAAAATAAAATTAAAAGAGAACAAGAGGGGGGTGTAGCGCTAGAAGGAGGGGTATTGGGCTTAAGGGTTTGATGGGGGGCGTCCAGGCCCAAATGGTTTGACAAAGTTTTTGTTTGTTAGGGTTTCAATTGTTTGGCTCAGAATTAGGTTTTCAGTTTTGAACGGCGCCGCTCCTCTCCTTTCTTCGTCCTCTGCATCTTTTCTCAAACAGGACCACTGAGGCCCCCCTCCACTCGCCTTAGGCCACCAGACGCCATCTCCAGTCTCTCCTCCCCGCGATTGTACATTGTGATGATTCAAAAAGGTAATACTT
Source organism: Vicia faba (assembly GCA_948472305.1). Lineage (NCBI taxonomy): Eukaryota > Viridiplantae > Streptophyta > Magnoliopsida > Fabales > Fabaceae > Vicia > Vicia faba. Next base: position 953,250,094 of record OX451738.1, on the reverse strand, counting down.
CGTTCTACCATGTTTTAGGGTTTTCATGTTTTTACTCTTTGCATGCTATTGATCTTTGTGTTATTTTCGTTTGTGTGAGGTGTAAAGCAGTAAAAAGGGGAATCAATACCTTTGGGTTTAGTTTTGGAGAGGAGACGGAGGATTGGACAGCGACGCTCTCAGGTGGCTGGAGGTGGGAGGCACGTGATGGCAAGGGCTTGCTTCCTGGTATTTGTACCTTTAACTTCGTTTTGTGATGAAACCTACTTCTGAAAACGCTTGCTCATTCGTTTTTGTCTCTCTTCCTCTCTTGGTTTTTTGTGACTCTGAGGTTGATGAACTTTGTCGTTCTGATGTTTGTTGTTTGATTCTGATGATGAACAATTCTGAAGATTGTTGTTATTGTTGTTCTGATGTTGATGAACTTTGTTGCTAGCTTTTACAATCTTCTTCTTTCTTTTTTTCAATGATGATAATATTATTTCTGAGATGCTTGCAATAGTTGTTGTTTGGTTGCTTGATGATGTTGACCCTGTGATGAACTTTGATTATTGTTGTTGTTGTTGATTCTGTGAGGGCTTTGCTTATTGTTGTTGCTGTGGATTGGTGTTTGGATTGAAGGCAGGTTTGCTTTTGATTTTAGGAAGGCAGGCTTGTTGGTATTTGCAGTTTGACAGGTTTTTTTATCAGGTTTAAAGGCTTGTTGTTGGTAAGGCAGGCTTGGATACAGGTAGGCTGTTGGTTCTATGATGGTAACTAGTAGTTGGCAGGCTTGTGGCAGGCTTGTTATGCTTGCTCGTTTGGTTTGAGTTTGTTTTGAGGTTTTATGCAGACTCTGGTTTTAAACAGGTTTTTTAGCAGGTTTGAAGACTTGCTTGGAGGTTTTAATGCAGGTTAGAAGGCTTTGGTGCAGGATTGCTTCTTTTGTTTCTGGTTTTGGTAAGGAAGGGAGTTATGCAGGCTTGAAAGCTTTCTACTTTTGTGGATTTTGGCGTGTGGAAGCAGGCTGGTGTTTTCAGTATCAGTTTGTGGTTCTGTTTTCTTTGTGAACTCCCCCTTTGAACTGTTAGAATAATGTTATATTTATCTCTTCTAAGCCTGCCAAACTGCAAACCTTTCTTACTTTTCTCTCTTTCTCTCTCTCCATAAGCATATTTTATTGCTTAAAAGTACTTTTTCTGAAAAGGTTGTTGGCTTGAAAATGATGAAAAGGTTTTTACAAGTTGCTTGCATCTTGGTTTTGCTCTGCATTTTGTCCTTTCTTCCAGATTTTCTGCATTGCCTTTTTGATAGCTTGTATGCAGCTTTGTTGACAGTTCTTTTGACAGTTTTGTTGACAGCTTCTTTGACAGTTTGGTTTGCCTTTATGCAACTTAGTTTGCTCAGTTTGACAATGCAATTTGTTTGTTCAGTTTGAACTTATGCAGTGTTGTGCATTTTGTTTAATTGATTCATATGCTTGCAAACATTTTAATTTTACTTTTCCTCTTTGTGAACCAAGAAGAGAAATCTTCTTGCGATTTGCAGAGAGGACGAGCAAAATACGATGAAAACCAAAACAAACTGATTCCGGCCAACAACCTTTAATAATGAGTTTTTGCTTATCTGTCTGAAAAAATGCTTTTCCAATTTAACTGTATTGACTTCTCCTTTTCTGACTTTGCAGGTAAATACCAATTGGGGCAAGGGAAGCAGCAGTAGAAGATGAAGACTTCAAGAGACTTATAATGTAGATTTAATTTCTGTTCAATTATTTGTAATAAACATCATTGTAAATATTGTAAATAAATTTACAATATCCCAATAACATTTGTAACAATAATTAAAAATAAATGAAAATCTTTTGTCAGATATCTCTTTATTTCTTCTGCACATTCGATTTAACTTATTTAAGTTTCTTGAATTAAAATACCTGGAAGTACACCCCAATAATTTTAACTCAGATAAAATAAATATCAACAAACTTTGCAGTCTTGCAACTTTGCATTAACCAACAATACGCCCAGCATTCCAAATAACCAAATGCATTGCACAGTTAAACAAACAAACGTCCATACGCCTTTTACGTCACTGATCAAACTAAAACTTCAAACTTTCAATCAGAAGCCTCAGCTTATATCCCATAGGTTTAGGTTTTGAGAAACAAACAGAAACCTCGAACAAGCGTCAAAGCAGTGTGACAGTCAATTGAAATACTGTGGATTCAAACTCTTCTGAGAATGCGTGTGCAAACCCTAATTTTGGATTTACTGTCAAAGAAACGTCTGCTTGATCAAACCCTGAGCCAAACTGAACCAAATCAATAGAAACCCTAATAACCTGTTTGACTGATTCAAAAGTCTGGTTGACCGATTACTGAGCCAATCAGGAAAAGCCCGAAGCTGTGATTTCTTATGAAAAAGGAGAGGGAAAATTTTGGGGTACAACAACCAAGGTGGTCGATTATAGGTTCTAAGGTCAGTTGATGCATAATGACCCATTAGCAGCCTCATACTCTCCTCGTTCCTCCACAAGGGATATCGGTACAACCTAATGTGTCACACCAACGTAGCTACTGCTTCAACTGTATCGGTCTACACCGTACAGTTCCCTCACAGTCTATTTCTACTTACCTAAAAGGTATCCCCAGATCCGGGTTAGGAAATATTATAACTTCGATACAAAGCCCACAAAGATAAAACAAACAAATTAAACAATTGAAAACAATATAATGAACTATTTTGAAGGTACACCCCACTTATAACTCCCCAGTAGAGTCGCCAGTTCTGTGATACGGTGGCCAGAACCGGGACGTGATTCCCTTTTTTAAGGAATTTGCTGGTTTGCGTTTTGTGTTTGTGTTTGAAAAATGTCGCGGTAAGCAAGAGTCGCCACCGACATTTATTTTATCCAACAAGGAAAGGAAAAAAGCACGGAAAAATTCCTTTTTTGAGATATTTCTGAGTATGGGGGGTAGATTATAGAAAGGGAAGGTATTAGCACCCTTTCTATCCGTAGTTATCTACGGGCTCTTAGGTACTTGCTCATCATTTTCAAAATTGTTTTCTTTGTATTTGTGTGCTTTGAAAAGTTTTTGTTTTGACTTCGATTTAACTCTTGCTTCTGTCTTCAAGAGTGTAATAAAGTGTTTTTGAAAACTTGTTTGTAAAGGAGTGTAAGTGTGAAAAAGTTTGTTTGGATTGAACAAGTACTTAAGAACTAATCTACCTACTCGAAAAAAGAATCGTTCTGTATTCTTTTCCTTTAGACAGTGTTATCCCACTATCAGTGAGTAGGTAGCACCGTCGTTGGAGTTTGAGGGTCAATTCGAAAAGGGACGTACAGTCACTAAAGCAATGTTAGGACGCCTTAGTAATAACCCTAATGTCTTAGATCAATTATCTGAGGCAACAATATTCGAGGCAACCTTTCCGAGGCAACTATGATCTTTAGACAAAAGGACGACCACTAAAGCATCCTATACTCAATGACCGTTTATCGAAGGCAACCAAGTGGGAGTGTATCCTAGGAGTGCGCATGTGCGAATGATTCAATTTCAGATTATTTATCTTTGCACATGTTAGGGTTATCTAATTGTTTTAAAGTTTTTCACATACATTCTTTTCATGCATCCTAATATCATACATCTAACAGTTTAATATTTGCGGAATTTAATGTGCAAAAATTAAACTACGCTATTACAAGGCTTCGGGTATTTACATAGCCAAAAACAAACCCTTTGAAAATAAAGCGATAAATGGAAATAAACGTCCTAATTAAACTATTATAAACTGTAAGCAGTTACATCAATATGATAAATAATAAAAATAAAGCGCGCAAGAAAAATTAGGGTTTTGACTCTTCTATCCTAATGAAAAGAAAAATTGTTTTGTTGTTTGTAATATTTTTTAAAGAAAAGAACTTAGGTTTTAAAAAAATAAATGTACAAATTAATTAGTGATTAAATTAATTAATAAAAATAATTACATAGCCTATTTTTGGTTTTTTGTTATCTTTAGGAAAAAAATAAAATAATTAAATTAGAAATAAAAACCTAATTATTCTAATTAGTTTTAATTATTTGCAAAAATAATTAAAGTTATCTAAATTAACAAAGCTAATTTAATTAATTAATTTTTTTAATAAAAATAAAATCTAGACCTAATTTATGAAAAGTAATATTTTTGTGATTTTTGATAAAAAAAGAAAATAATTTAATTGGTTAGTAAAATAGATAAATAAATTAAATGAAATAAATATAAAAGAATTAAAGAAAAGAAAATTGGGCCTGCAATATGGGGGTGTGAGAAGCAGAATTCTGGGCCCAAAGATGGAAGTCAATGTTGACTTCCTGGATCCAGTGTGATTGCTTTAACTGAGGCACACCATGGTCATCACATCAAAGCCATCAGATCTGTCTTCTTGGATTTCTGAATGATTGGATCTTGAGGGAGCATGGTGCTCCTTGGCTTGGGTATACGCTGAATTTCCTGAAAGGAATTAAGAAAAATAACAAACGTTGGAGGTAGGGGTCGAACCCCTGACCTCAAGCTTTCCACTGCCTTAATATTTTTCTGGTTACCACTGGGCCAATTGTTCTTGTTGTCATAATAATGCAAAATAATAAACAAATATTAAAAAGCCCCTATGTATTAAATCCACGCGCGAAAATTTGAACAAGCCAATGATCGTTCGCCAGCTGGTCGTCTCCTTCCTCAGATCCGTTGGTAAAAAGTTCCAAACTTTTACCCACGGACACTTGGTCGTAGCTACAGCCTGCGTTCTCTTAAAATCCACCATGAGCAAGATAAATGATTTCTAATTCCATGGTTGGATTCGTCTTGTCCTCTTGGACGTGATGGTACCATTCATGAAGGCTAATTTTACCTGTAAACAAAAACCCTAATTCTAAGCTACAAACCCTAACAATGGTGAAATCCAATATAGGCCATATAAATGCAATTAAACAATACAGAAAGCTTGCATATGTCTTAAGGATCAAGAATATACCATTAGTTCATGCTATCAATGCCTAAATCATGGAATTCGAATTCAAGAAATGTTAGGTATCGTGACTGACTTACAGTGAGATATAGGGCTTGAAAATGCTTGGTTTCGATTGCTTTCGCTTGCTGGGAATCTAAGGAAGTGATTGAGATAGCTAGGATGCCTTGAGGATGCCAGGAAACATGAATTCGTGTTTGCACTTTCTTGGTTTTTTTTCAAATTCTGTTCTCCTTGCTGCGCCTTCTTTTAACCTAGTTTTTGGTCTGCCTTCGTTCTATATGTATCAAGGAATGGATTAAGGTTGATAAGTGATCTCAATCTTCCTCCATCAATGAATTGGATCTTGATTTGATACACCTTAAAAATATTTCAAAAAATGGTCTAATTCAATCTTTTTGTACACAATAATGCCTTGCACGAGTTTGATTTGATGCTAGCTGTAATTAAAACCTGAAACAAGCACAAAATCTTTTGTTTTCAATATTTTGGATTTTATATGATTTATTTTGATTAAAATTGATTTAAATCAAATCAAAATCAAAATCAATAATAAAAACATGATAATGACAAGTGGCAAGGGCTAGAGCTCGTGGACTATGTTGCCAACTCAAAACAAGTGAAAAAGATTGGGCCAATTTGGCAAAATTTGATGTTTAGGGCATAGTTGACTTTTGGCAATTTTGCAAACAAATGTCAACTTCACCAATGCACAACGTCCTCAATTTTGACTCTTTGGAGGTGTTCTTTGACTTTTTAGAAATCTTGAGATGTCCTCTAATCAACCATTTTGGTCTCATCTAAATTTGATATTCCATGCTCATGTATGAAGCTTTGACAAAAAAGGTGTTTTTGTTGACTTTCCAAAATGACCTATAATGTCCAAATTCATAACTTCTTGTGAGTGCATATTTTGAACTTGAGAGATAAAGATGGATTGTAGATCATGGCATGCTTTTCAAAATGAGCTTTGGATGGGTCATGTGATACGGTGGGAGAACGGACTTGAGGTTTCGCGTTTATTTTTGCACTTGTTCGGTTTAGCAAGAGTCGCCACCGACTTTTTATTTTATCCTAAGGAAAAGTCAAAAAAGCACAGGAAATACCTTTGAGATGTTTTCTTGGATTCGGGGGGTAGATTATGAAAAGGGAAGGTGCTAGCACCCTTTTCATCCATGGTTTTCCATGGGCTCTTAGTTACTTGTTTTTAGATCACTTGCCTTTGCTTTTCAACTGTTTGAAATGGTGCTTTGTGTGTGTGGTTTTTGAAAATGCTTTAAAAAAGAGGCCTTGTCTAGGCAACCTTTGTAATTATTCTTGTTTGAATATATACAAAGGTTTGTGTCTTTTTGAAAAGATATTTCAATGTTTTGAAAGTTGTTTTTGAAATTGTTTTTAAGTTGTGTTGTGAAGTATGTTTGAAAAATGGAAAGGATATTTTGCAAGCTTTTGATCAAGTAACTAAGAGTTGTCTACCCTATTTTACTCAAAGATCTTTATTATGTTTTTAACCCTTTTAACAGTGTTGTTTCACCATTTGTATTTGATGAACAACCTTGTGTTAGGATGTCTTAACGGGACAGGCGCGGGTCATCGTATACAATCATTGAAAGCAACTTGTGAGACGCTCTAGCAATTTTGTAAGGGACGAGATCGTTTTATCGAAGGCAACATCGAGGGTCATCGAGGGACTATGATCTTTGTTTATCGAAGGGGCATTTTCTAGAGTGTCTCATATTTGAGGGACATGATTACATTTTTCGAGGTAACAAGCGAGGTTACTCTAGAGGTGCAAGTGTGCATTGTGTTTGTCATTTTCATGCATTTTGTCTTGTATTAGGTCATCTAGCGGTTGATTTTAGACTTTCACATACGAACCCTAATCTCTAATCATGCCATAATTTAAAAGCATAAAGTGCGAGAATTAAATTCTAAGCTATTACAAAAGAGTATCCGGGGATGGGGGTACAATTATTTACAAATGGGGATGAGTCTCTCAAGAATAATAATGTCCCAAATATTATGGGTTACAACCAAATTGAATCGACGCAATTCTAGTATTAACAAATTATAACAAAACATAAAGAGAATCAAAAGTATTATGAGATGCATGTGTTTATTTACAAATAAAACAAATAAAATTTAACCTAAGAAAGATTTAAGTATGATTATTATTTTGTTTTATTAATTATGAAAAGAAAAGTTTTAAAGAAAGAAAATTTATTTTGAACTAAATCCCTATTATTTATGTATTTTTATTAATCAATAACTAGGTTTAAAGAAAGCCACAAATTATTTAAACTAAATATTCTTTTTTGTATTTTTTATTATAAATAAGATTAATAATAACTTAAAAAGAAAGTAAAACCAAATTAAATTAGTATTTGTGTTAATTAAAAGAAAGAAAGTAAAATAAAAAGTTATTAGTTTTGAAGAGAAGAAAAAAAAATGTGCTTTAGGCAATTTGTGGCCCATAATATGAAAAATGAAGAAGAACAAAATAGCAAGATAAAGGGGGTGTGTGCTAGCGAAACGCTGGGCCTAAGGCAGTCTGGGAGCGGGTCAGGCCCAAGTGGTGAATTTGAACAATGTTTTGTTAGGGTTAAAAGTTGTGTCTTCATTAGGGTTTATTGTTTTGGTTTTACAACGGCGCCTCCTTCTCTCACTCTCTTCTGCCTCTTCCTTTCTTTCTCAGGCCATGGTTCTGACTTGAAGTTCCTTCTACGCCCTAGCCACCAGAGCGTCGCCTCCCACCCCTTATCTCTTCACCGTGATCCAGAGTTTTAGAGAAACGGTTTGATTCGTTATCTTTTTAGGTCTCGAGAAGTAAAATATTCGAGAGTCCAAGCTTAATATACATGCATAGATAGTGGTCTAATGACAAGGGCCGACGATGGAAGCTCGGGACGGAGCCGTATGATGCGGAAGTCTCACGTACGGTTCCCTGAGAAGGGATTGGCTACCTACTGGAGCTTCGACCAACCACCACTGGTAAATTCCGCTTTGGGGCCACCCCTTACTCTACCATTATTATAGGGGTATGGGGTTCGAGACAAAGAAAGATCAAGGCAGCATATCAGTTTTTCCTTTATACTTTACTTGGATCTGTTTTTATGCTATTCGCTATTCTGTTGATTCTTTTCCAAACAGGGACCGTCGATTTACAAATATCATTAACCACAGAATTTAGTGAGCGGCGCCAAATCTTTCTATGGATTGCTTCTTTCGCCGCTTTCGCCGTCAAAGTGCCTATGGTACCAGTTCATATTTGGTTACCCGAAGCTCATGTAGAGGCACCTACGGCAGGATCCGTCATCTTGGCAGGAATTCCTTCAAAATTGGGAGCCCACGGGTTTTTAAGATTTTCAATACCCATGTTTCCCGAAGCAACACTTTGTTCCACTCCTTTCATTTATACTCCAAGCGCGATTGCTATAATATATACTTCCTTGACCACTTCAAGAAAGATCGATCTTAAAAAGATCATTGCTTACTCCTCAGTAGCCCATATGAATCTGGTGACTATTGGTATGTTTAATCGGGCGGCGGCCGTTAGGTCACCTATTTTTAGTTATGGACACAAAAGACAAGGCCAAAACATGTGTGTCGGGCGTGCGACCCATCAACCTACTAGCAATGGGGGAGAAAACATAGCATGTCGCAACAAAAGCTTGATTCAAGGCGTCAGCAAAACATTTCCGTTTGTTCCAAAAACAAAATCCCCTTAGCGCCCCAGGACGGGAGTGGGGGACACCCTACGCGCAGGCAACAGCAGCACCGACTCTACGAAGTCAGAATCTAATCTTTGTGTTGGCTTTCCAAATTCATTCGTGAATAAGAATTCAAGGGCTAGAAGCGACCGCTTCAAGCTGCTTCGCCTGCTTCTTCTTATTTATTGTGGCTATGTTGGCGTGGCGGAAATGAACAAAAAGCGAGATGAACGTGCTATTTAAAAATCGATTGATAGATAGCCTTATCCGCTCTGATAGATCGAAAGAGTAGGAATGAGATAGAGGGAATCCATCAATAATAAGGGGAAATCCCCTATTTCTATCTATTGATAAGACAACTATTCTTGATCTATCATAAATAAATCAATATGTATCTGATGGAGTCTACATCATACGTAGAGCGCCCAAGCGCCAGCTCGGTTCTGTTATCCATCGGTCCAATGCACTGTCATGGATGGAGGGAAAAGCAAAAATCTAGTTGTGTTGTTCGCCGCCTCGACACATTCCCTTCTCTCCCCGGTATCGTCCCACATAGAAAGAAAGAGCACAGAGCCCCGTCCTGACCTGTAGTGTAGGTCCACTAACGTAAAGCGAGGAGTTGAGCCTGAACTGGTGAACCGAAGTCACTTTCGGAACCATACTTCCTACAGCTAACACGTGTCCAGCAGGAACACGCAGCGCAAAAAAATGTAAGCTGCTATATCGAGTCCCCCGCAGGCCATCGGGGACCGAGTGGTAAGGCCATGATCCGCAGGGGAACGGATCACTCATTCTTCCATTGGGGACAGGTGCACGAACGACAACTCCAAACATCACACATCCGTCGCCTACTTACCGTTTAGGTGGCACCAGCGAGATCCAGCTAAGGTAAGGAACTTTGTGTCGCGGCTGCTCCACTCCGCCGCGGTCTCATGAACTGAACTTCGTAGCCTTCCCGCGCGCGAAGCGAATGGGCGCTGTGTTGTGGGTCAGTTTCGGGGCGGGGGGCGAAGAGAGACCACAAGAATGATTCATTTGGATCGACGAGCTTTTTCAGCCCCAAAACTAAGAATCAATGGAATGTTTGTCTATCCATGAACATCTATTCTATCTGTATATCTAGGGGATCTCTCTATACATAAAAAAAGGTTTTTTGGCACGATATGATCGCCTAGCCGTAGCCGCATATTGAGCGCAACGGATATGTGGGATTTCAGTTGGATCAGATCTTTAGCTTTGACGCAAGCTTTTGGCCCTTGCGAAAAGGACTTAATAAGCCTTCGCGCAAGCAAAGTAGAAGCTTTTCCAGAAGCAAGACGAGGAAGAAGAGTTGTCGTATAAGCGGTAGCTTCCCCCGACCTACTAAACAAAAATACAATAGTCACGACCTACTTTGATTCAAAACAAAAGAAAGGCGAAGGGTTTGGAAACAAGCAAACAAATTTCTATCATAGTTGCAAGGGTTCCCTACTTAAGTTAAGTACCAAAGGCTGCTTTCGTTTGGTAAAGAAGGGGGTTGTTCACTACAAGCTATCAGCACTGTCTTAGATTGAACGTCGACTTATCTTATTGCCGTTCAATCTCTAAGGCGGGTTTACACTGAGAATGGAATAGTGTTCGTGTCCAAAGGTAAAGGTGAACAACGAATGCCCTAACTTCTAGAGTTCGCTGCTTTTCCCAGGCCAGAGAAGGGCTTATACTGCTCGCCTTTGTTTGATATGTTCATTCAGTACCAATACAAACTAAAACTACACCAAAGTGGAAAGGCCCCTATAGAAGCTAGAAGTAACCTCTAGTAGTCTAGTAGTCGGCCTAACCAAAGCGTCACGACAACATAAAATTACCCTTATGAATGGAATCTTAAGTAGGGGGGCCGCTTGCCTACCAATCAAAGAGGCTGAGAGTAAGCGTAAGCTCGAAGAGCTTCCCTTCATTCGCTTCGCGGGAGCCGCACAACACATAGCTGGAAGTCAGAGGGCCCATACTACCTGCCTAACTCCTCGCTCCGAGGGACCGTAGATAGGAAAAGACGTTCTAAACCACCCCATTCATCTAAAAGAGAGGGGAAGGGGCCTATGTATTTGCATGACTCATGCGGATTTTACCCTATTTACACCCGGAGCCAATCTCCTATCGGTCCTGCCACCACGCCGCAGAACGGGAGCTCGTGTGGAACCTTTTATTTATGGCGTAACAGCGGTGGAACATAAAAAAAGATTACGGTCGCGTAACATAAGGGTCGGAGGTACGGTAAACTCGGCCAAAATTTGACACCCGAAGGGAGGGCCCGGCGCGCGCAATCCTATCCTCGTCCGAGTTTACCCCTTGCACTTCGGACAGCCGTCCGTAGAATCATAAGGAGGACCTCCCTTTCAGGGGTAAAAAAAATGGTACGGTACATAGGAGGATGGTCTTTCTCAACGTGGTGTATAGCACGAAAAACCTTTCGATACAAGATAGGGCCATTCACATGAAAGAAGATAAAAAACCCTTTATTCTCTTTCTCGAGGGGGAAAGATAAAGAGGGTCTTATGGAGGGAGGGGGAAGGCTTGGGCTGGGCCTACCTATCCTGATAGGACCTCATAAAGGAACAGGGGCTGTTTAGAGGTTCCATATTGCCGAGCCGAAGGGCAGCACTTCTGTACGTGATCGTAGTATGTCATCTCGTCCCCGCTGCATTTAAAAGTGCCTATGCACTATTTCTGATTCACTGATAAGGAAGATAGAGTTGGGGTGGGGGTCTACGATGTGATACTCAAGTATGACCCGGGTAGATACATGCTAACTATGGGTAGAAAGCAAGAACCCTTATGTAAAAAATTTCGGGAGGTTACAGATCAAATCTGTTATACTACCATCGATCAAAAGAGCAGAACGACCATAAAAAAAAGTTAAGTTAGAAAGTCGTATGATAGGCGGTAACTATCTTGTACTGTTCGGGGGGTAATCGGCATACTCCGATCAGTGGGGGGGGGGGGGGGGAATCTTTGGCTCTATCGAACATACAGGGAATTGGAGGTAGCATTCCACCGATGTTAAGTCATGGATTGGTTCCTTCAGCCCTTTTTCTAAGTGTTGGTGTTCTATATGACCGACATAAGACTCGACTTGTTAGATATTACGGAGCGTTAGTGAGCACCATGCCGAATCTCTATACCATTTCCTTCTCTTCCACTTTGGCCAATATGAGTTCACCAGGTACTAGCAGCTTTATCGGGGAATTTCCCATATCAGTAGGAGCTTTCCAAAGAAATAGCTTAGTAGCCACATTAGCAGCGCTTGGGATGATTTTAGGCGCGGCGTATTCCCTTTGGCTCTATAATCGTGTGGTTTCTGGAAATTTAAAAGCCGATTTCCTCCATAAATTCTCCGATCCAAATGGCAGAGAAGTTTCCATATTTATACCTTTTCTTGTTGGAGGGGCGCCCGTCCGTTGAACTACCAAAGAAAAAAGGGTAAACCAATGTGATCATGACATTGTAGGTGCATGCGATGGGGAGGATGCGACTTCCCTCAGTTAGTTTGGGTGGTATAGCCCGTTGCAGAAGTCCCCCCTTTTTTTGATCCATTTCTGTCTTTAGTCTTTAGGGAGCCAAAGCTTGACTTTACTAAAAAAATAAGGCTCGCGCAGGGGCGCTCACATTTTTTGGGTGAGCCGTATCTTGCTGGGTGGGACCGAGAGAAAGAAAGGATGAGGGGCAACCATGCATGTTCTCGACCGTGTCTCCGAGAGACAATTGAACGAGCGACTCATGAATGTTGCCGGGTTAGACGAGCCAATAACTCGAACGCGTTCGGTCTGTTTTTTGAGCAAGAATCACAGCGTTACCTTACCTTCACCATGATACGGACTCCAAGTTATTATGGAAGAGCGCGAGGAGATTGATCATATCAATATGATGACGGGAATGGAAACCAGAAGCACGACCGACCGGGGTCCAAGATAATCAAACCATCAGTAACAGTAGTAACGTAAGCATGAGACTTTTTGGTAGTACCGGTGAACCGGATGGCCGCGGTGATGGAATCTGGGACGGAGGACTCGTAGTATCTCTCTAGATCTTGCAAAAGCTAAAGACCCCTTAATTCGAATGGGGGCTGACCACTGAGCCCACTCTGGCCTCGCAGGGCGGGCCCCTTTGGTTTCGAGCTGGAGCTGCCATAACTTATGGCTAGAGCAATGGGAGGGGGCCCCGGCATAGAGAATAATAAGGATGACGAGCGCTCCGCTCGCTTGGCGGGTGGCAGGAGCTGCGGGCAAGTGCTTGGTAGGCAAACAGCCCTGTGACCTGGGCGGGGGACTCGACGAAAGGGGGGAACACTGAGCAAGTACGATAAATTAGCCTCGCGGAGCTTATTAAAAGCAAGGACCACTACGGGAGGTCAAACCAAGGAAAGGCCCTATGGAAGTCGGGGCTCGTCCCCGGTCAATATTGAATCAAACAATAGAGGGTCGTAGCACTAACCTCTTCTTTTTTTTATTCAATACAGGGAAAAGATCGTAAAGTTCCCTACCGATACAACAGACACTCTCAACGGATCCTCTGCGCGCTGGGCATACCTCTTCCTTCTGTGCGTCTTTCTCGTGGCGGGAACAAAACAACAGGGAAAGACCCGGCCGACCTGCCCAAAGCTTGAGGGCGAGCTTTATTTAAGAGATAATGGGGAGTGAATCGAAAGGCTTTCGTTTTCGTTCTTGGGGGGCTCCTCTCGATCTTATTCATAGTTGGGAAGGGGGAAGGAGTCTAAATCAATGGACATTAATGAACCATCATTGATGGACATTGCACATGACACGATCAATTCGACTCAAGGTCCGGCGCTAATAGAAGTTGCTGACTCTCCTAGTTTGAAAGAAAAAGGCAGGGCTTTTTTTGTAGTAATAGTGGGCGGGTCTCATGATATCTATGCCGGCCGTCGGAATAAAATTAAGGGGCCGAAGGACCATTCGATTCATTAAGGGGCACAGATCTAGGCCTCTTAGTTTGGTCAATCACCAAAGGCGGGGGGAACCACTATGGACGAGACCCCCCGGCCTCTATTCTTTTGCATAGTCCAGGGGCCGGCCGCTGCAGAGTTGTGGGGCATAGCGGCGCCCTCGCCTGGCGCCATTCCCGGATCTAGCAGCAGACGGGCAGGCCGGGCCTGAATTCAGACCAGACTCTTCTTTATTTGAGCTGCTCCCACGCACGCAGACCGGAAGATCTCAGTTGTCCTGGACTTGACAAGTACGTAGAGATCTTCGTAGGACCGGGGAGGGAGTCTCAATCGATCTTTTCTAGGATTCCTTATCACGCACAGAGATCTTTCCGTTGATAGATAAGAGGGCTCCCCCCCTTGAACATACTCTTAAAGGTTAGGTAGGTTACTACCTGCCTCTACGGAAGAGGTTTACTTTGTACCGCCCGGAGGTCATATAGATAGAAACACGGAGCGATAAGAACGAAAGGGTTGGTGTGGCCACATCTACAACTACTGGCGCTTAAAAAGGCTTAGATTTCTTCTAAGGGCGCTACAGCAAGCTACCTTTTTTTATGTTGTGTAATAGGCAGGTGTAAGCCTCAAAAGCCTTTAGTACTTCGGTAGGGCGAGCAGCCCTTAAACCAGTTTGGAACTCTTCCCGTATTTCTGCATTTAATTCTCTATTCGGCCCGCCTCAAACAAAATGATAAAAAAGGATAGGACTATTGATTCGAAGTCACTACGAAAGGTTCGGTCAATAGCATAGCTCTTGATTTACCCGGTCTCCTTTCGAAGGAAAGGCCTTCGCTTTCCTAATCCGGTAGGGAGCCGGATGGCTTTGTTTGCCCCAGCTTGGCTAATCGCATCCCCGCGCAATGACATTCCGCCCCTTACCGTTCTCGCTCAGTCTTTGCAACGGCTGAGGAGGCAGTCGTAGAAGCGAAGCATATCGCCACACCGACCATAAAAGACGAGATTGGGCCCCTTCTCAAAGATTTGATGAAATGGCCCACCCAAGAGCGCTTATGTAATATGGGAACTCATGGCTGGAAACAATCCTTCCTTATGGTTTTGATATCCGGTAGGAATAATCAGAATAAAAGTCCAGGTTGGTTGGTGATCCTAGTGATAGGAGACTATCTAGCTTGGTTCGGAGAGCACTTGTTGGGTTAATGATTTTTTTGTTGCTAAATGTTACGGCCTAAATGCTGAACTGTTGACCCTACTTGTTCGGATGGGTGTTCACCCCAAAGTGTTCCTGGACCGCATGCATACATACGTAAGTAACTTAGTGCAACATGGCAACTTTAATTGAGAGGAATCAGCAAAGAAAAGAAAAACGGGTCAACATCTTAATGTGTATTTTTGATAAATTGTCCTCGGCTCGGGCTGAGGAGTGTCCACATGAGTTCGTTGAGGTGTCTACACAGGTTCGAAGACACTCTTTTATATTCTGTCGAGAGTTTGGATTGCTCCACCTAAGTAGAACGAAAAGAAGGAATTGGAAATTCAAAGAGGGAGCCAGAAGCTTCGCTTCCGGTAGCTTGCTGACTCTCCTAGTTAGAAGAAAGCTCTTTGGCGAATTCTTTAGATCTGGGTAGAGTCTTGCTCAGTAAAGAGAGTTGTAGATTCCTAGAAAAGGAGAGGACCCTTGATTCTCTTCTTTGATCACCCAAAGGTTTAATTAAGGCTTTACCTGTTGTTCTATATCTATAGGAGAAAAAAAACATCCAAGGAAAATGGCCTGCAACCAATTACTGCCTAGGGAACCCATTTGCTCGCCTGGCACGACAAACTAAAAACAGGATGATTGGAAACTGGCCTAGCATATGACTCTATAATCAGCTAGTCGGAATCGGAATATGCTTTTACCCTTGCTTGAACTGGTTTACTCACATGCACTGAAACTAGATAGCAACTGTAATTGTAATTGGATAGCAAGGAAATCACAAAGATTGCTCACTTAAAACCTAGCTTGCTGGTGCCTGTTGGCTCTCCTAAGTCTCTTTCCCTTTCCTGCAACTGGAACTCTAAATGTAGAACTAGATGTAAACTCTCACTTGAAGAATTGCTAGCTTACCTATAATTCCTACTTGAATAAAAGAAAGGCCTGCTTTCAATTTAAAGGCTTCCTCACTCACCGTAACAAACTCAGGCGCTAGAGAACTCGAACAATGTCAAAAGAGGGCATTGGTATTTTAATAACCCGGCTTTCAAACTAACTTAGATATGCCATTTTATACACTCACTTACAAGAGGCGAGTTTTAGAAATAGAAATAAACTTTCTTACACTAGGGGAGATTAAGTATATGCTCACTTCGGAAAAGATGAGTAAACAGTAACTTCTAAAAAGGAGAAGGAAGTAGATTAGGGCATGCTAACAGCGCCAGGAAATGTATGAGAACTCGCATGTCCTGCCTATATAACCTATTCGATTCACTCTCCTAGTCCGACAGCAAAACAAAGTTAACTTCCACGGGATCTGCCATCAAAAGGAAATGGCTTGGACATTGCAGCAAATACATATATATAGGCTGCAGATGGCCCATAATATGCGATTGCGGATATACCTGAATACGCTATGGGGATGATCCTTCCCTTGCTGGGATATTTTATGTGAGCAAACCTCTTTCTTCCTTTGCTTTGGGACGAGGCCTGTTATCTTAATCCATCCAGAGGGAGTGCCCCATAAGCCAATTCCATTCCATTCATTTCCCGTTACCTGCCAGCCATTAATTAGTAATTTTGAGTTCTGTCCATGCGATCTAACAGACTAACAGGACAAGCAATAATTTTGAAAGGAAATCTGGCAAGGAAAACCCAGCAAACAAGGGATAGGCATAAGGAAAGTCTTTCCAGTAAGTGGTCGCAAGCGAATGACCTAGGAAGAAGCTCGTTTACAAAGAAGTTCACATGCCCTGCAACGAATCTCAAACAAAGCGTGGCTGACAGCGCCAAGAAAGTATGGCTTACACTTCCTTAGGAAGTCAGAACTGGTGGAAGTGGGCTGGCTAATTTACCACAAGGGCTCAGGCCTAATTGGACTTATAAAGAGTTTTCAGTCACAAAGGAAGCAACCTATTATTCCTTTCAAGAAATAAGGACTCGGCTTACTCACCAGGAATGCACCCTAACCTAAGGGAGAGGGGATAAAGGGATTAGGCTCTGCAGATGAAATAAATAAGAAGGATAGCATTCTCTACTTCTATCATCGGTGTTATCGTATATGAGGAGCTTTCTTTTTGGTATGAAAGCTGATGTGATCTTAAAAATAAAATATCATAAGATAAGGAAATGGGGGTCGTGGAATAATTGGGTTCGAGTCCCATAGCCCCAATGTGTCGAAATATCATGATTGGGTCGACCAGACCAGGCCCGAATCTTTTTTCTTTTTTTTCGGTATACCGATCCGCGAGAATGGAGCGAAAGAACCAAGTGGTTTGTGGTAATGTCAGAATTTGCACCTATTTGTATCTATTTAGTGATCAGTCTGCTAGTTTCTTTGATCTTACTCGGTCTTCCTTTTCCCTTTGCTTCCAATAGTTCGACCTATCCAGAAAAATTGTCGGCCTACGAATGTGGTTTTGATCCTTTCGGTGATGCCAGAAGTCGTTTCGATATACGATTTTATCTTGTTTCCATTTTATTTATTATTCCTGATCCGGGAGTAACCTTTTCCTTTCCTTGGGAAGTACCTCCCAACAAGATTGATCCGTTTGGATCTTGGTCTATGATGGCCTTTTTATTGATTTTGACGATTGGATCTCTCTATGAATGGAAAAGGGGTGCTTCAGATCGGGAGTAATCACTAGTGATAGGGCAAAAATAGGGAGGAAGGACAAAGGAAAGAGCGATGCCTACATTAAATCAATTGATTCGTCATGGTAGAGAAGAAAAACGGTGCACGAACTGTACTCGAGCTTCGGATCAATCTCCCCAGAAGCAAGGAGTACGCCCGCGTGTTTCAACGAGAACACCGAAAAAAACCAAATTCAGCTCCACGTAAGATAGCCAAAGTACGATTGAGCAATCGACATGATATATTTGCTCACATTCCGGGCGAAGGTCATAATTCGCAGGAACATTATATGGTCTTAATAAGAGTAGGTAGAGTTAAAGATTTTCCAAGTGTTAAATCCCATTGTATTCGAGGAGTCAAGGATTTGTTGGGAATTCTGGATCGAAGAAGAAGCAGATCAAAATATGGTGCATAAAAACCCAAATCGATATGAATAGAGGATGCCTCTGGAACTAATTTTTCTCGATCATGAGAGGTACGAAGTCACTCGACTTATAATTCTTTAGAATGGAGTATGTGAGTCTTTATTAAAAATTAAGATTAGAGCAAGCTCTATCAGTCCAATAGAAAGACAAGCCATACAAGGAAAGGAAAGGAAGCCATAGAGGCAAGTCTAAGTGCAGTTCCTATTGAGTCAGATCTCGCTAATATGGGCTAAAAAGAAAATAGGAAAATCGACCGTTTCACTTAGCGTACTTAAATCTCTCGCGAATTATAAACCGGCGCTATCTTGCTGCTGCTGGATATTTTTTATCAATAGAACAGGAAGAGGAGGATTTCTAGGAAAAGCTATGACTCAGAAAGAGGATAAGATGAGACTTTACCACCGTGGAGCGACTTTTTGCAAAAAGATGAGGGAGATTTACGAGGGTGCTTATATGAGTAACTGGGGTCTTTGAATGTCTAATTCTTTGGTCAGAATTTCGATCATTTTATTCTTCCTGATTTTTGGCTATTTCTTAGCTCTAGTAATCGGCTT